>JACGWO010000003.1:10581927-10760917 GCA_034509735.1 Sesamum alatum
TGAGATTTTATTTTGACAAGCCCATGGAGTCGGAGGCCCAAGGCGTAACATTAAGGCGTAAAAGAAGAACAGCCTCAAGGCCCATTGGAATAACAATGGGTTATTACTTATGTAATAGTGTAAGACCACCCTAGACAAACCATACACTCACTGCGGGCTCAGTATGTCATATAGGTTGGGCTTGTGATCATCCTAACAGGGGTATGCTATGTTTACTGCATGCGGCGTATTATTTTAACGCTTTATGAATATTGGATATTTATGCATGCTAAAACACTTAATGTGATGAGGTCTCGGTCATTATCAAACTCTCATTTGGTTGACCAAATTAAATATTAGGCCCAGAAAGGACTTGGATCAAAATGGTATTTTGATCTGTCCAAGCCTTCATCCGCAACAATGTGGTGAGGAAGCTACCACTACCCAAGTATGGTCTCCACGAGTCGTGGCACACTTGGACTAGGGGAAAGCTGCACCATTATTGTCAACAAAGAGATTGCACTCATTGTTTCCCTGTCTCACGAGTCGTGGGGGGCGATAGTTGAGGCATGATTTGGTTGATGGGTCGGGCCCAACACTGAGTAATATAGTTCGCTTGGAGTCCTCGGAACCTTGAGAATAGGTGAGGCAAAATATCTTGGGAATTGGATGAGAATGATAATGGAACGAACGACTCGAACTGGCTTAGAAACCTGAGGATTGTCCTCAATTTTGAGAACCAAGGCTACATCTTGGACGAGCCACCGCCGAGTGACTTGCCGGAGGAGTCCACGCTAGAAGAACATTTGACGTTCGAGAAATGGCATGAGGATAACTGGAAAGTACGCAGTATCATATTCGCTTTGATGTCTAATTACATCCAGAAGCAATATGAGAGGCTGGACAACGTTTCCGTCATAATGCTCCGCATGAACGAGGTTTATGCGGTTCCGAACAGGCATATTAGATATGACGCCACAAAAGCATTCTTTGGCACCAAGCTAGCTGAAAGATCGTGTGTACAAACTCATGGGGTCAAGATGCTTTCCCTAGTGGAGAAGCTTGAGGACCTTAAAGTTGGGCTTAACAATTACATGTACATTGATGTGATCCTCCAGTCGCTTCCTCCGTCCTATGCCCCGTTTGCTGTAAACTACAACATGAACGGACGTGAGAAGTCTATTCATGAGTTTATCAACATGCTAGTGCAATACGAGGCAACGACCCACAATCGGCGCCGACGGTATTGATGAAAGGAATTGTGGATCGTCCCGGGAAAAGCGCGAATGCGGAAGCGCGGTATAATTAAAAAATAAATGCGGAATTTAAACATGCTTTTAAATTAAAACACGTTTCAAAGGGTGTGCCTTTGAAAATTTCCCGGGCGTTCGGTGTATCTCATGAACGAATAACATAAAATAAATCATGGAGGCCATAGGGTTGGAAAATAAAAGAGGACGAAAATCATAAACGAGACCTACCCGTTGTCGTTTTCGTCTTCAACGGCTACACGCGTTGTTCCCCGTTTTGCACCAAGATCTCGTTCTTGAGACCCTCCAAATCGTGACACACGATCCACCCACGTATCTTGCACGTCGTGCTAGCAACGAACAAGTTCATATTTTTTGGAGTGGATGAATCAACAACACGTTATGAATTAACGGTATTGATTCATCAAGTTCTAATGTTCCAAGAACAAGAGAACAAAGAAAATAATTTTCTTGGAGTGTGTGAGAGAGAGAGGGCGGACGAGATAGAGGGAGAGAGAGAGCCGAGTTGTGTGTGTGTTGTGTGTGTGTTGGAGATTCATCATCATTCAACTTGTAGGATGCTATGGGGTTTATATAGAAGAGGAGTCTAAATCCTCTTTAAACTCCTCTTTTAAGACTCTAATTTGACTAGGATTTTTGACCTAGTCAAAAGTCCTAGTCAAAGTAGTGTTTTGACCTAGTCAAAACAATCCTAGCCATCCATCTCTCCCATTGATCTCAAACCGTTGATTTAATTTTAATTTAATGGAATATTTAAAACCTATTTAAATATTTCCAAGAGGCTAAAATAAATATAAATATTATTTTAAGCCCATTAAATAAATCCCTTTTGATAAATCTAATTTATCAATTTAATTCCTTATATCTAATAGAAGGAATTATTTCTCCAAGAAAAATAAAGGACCCGATTAAATACCAATTTAATCATTTTCCTTCACTCCAATATTTAATTCCTAATTAAATATCTAAATGTGGTGTGGATAGTGTGTGACTCTTTAGGTTCACCTTTCAGCTAGACTTGGTCGGATTCCTAGAATCCTTCCGTTACCATGGGTGGCCATCTTAGCAACGGTCCATGGCACTAAGAGACTAGGTGAAATATTCAGGGATGAACATTTAGGCTCTAACAGTACACTTGTCCTTCTGTCTTCGGTCTCATCACTTAGAGTCTAGGGCACGGAAAAAGCAGGTACCCATTTTGGACCTAAGTGTCGGTCTGTCCTCACTAAACGCCGCAAGGGAATCCTTCCCTTCTGTTCAGTCACTGTGGCCACAGTTTTAGGGACAAGACCTAGAGTATACATGAGACTCAACTGCCAAAACCTATTGACAGGAGACAGATCCTTTCTTGGAAACTACTGTCACTTTGCACACCAGAACTGCACTAGACATGGCTTATGACTACCAAAGAGAATTCTGGCAATCTCTCACCATATCTAAGATACAGCCCTGATGTACAGGTAAACTCAGCAATTCCTCAAGTCAAAGGACTTGACCTGTACCGTTGGAACCGGGAATACACGTCATACTTGCTGACCATACTCAAGGTCCTCCGTAAGACGGTTCCCGCGAGTCACCTCAGTCAGCTGCGTCTCGCATGCTAACCCACTAACACTGCTTAGACGACCCTCGTCACCCGTCGATGAAAACACGACAGCAGGTGCTTAGTGCAAGTCTCAAATGGAATCCCGGTACCCATTTTCGGGATTCCTTGACTTGGAGATTTCCGGACTGATTCGGGAAGACTGATTCCATGGACCTACCTCCAAGCGTAGTCCAGTCCCCGAAATTGATTCTCAGTCCGTGGGCTTTCGTTTGCGTAGTGAACAGATATGGAAAACAAATATAAAGTGAACCACAAAACAAAGTGATGCCAAATGAAATTCACTTCTTTATTCATTAATGATTTATCAAACACCTATAATTGTCTAGACATAGGTTACATATACCCCGCCAAAATTGGCTTACATGGTCCCCTATTCTAACAATCTCCCACTTGACCTTTAAAGCCAATCACCCATATGCCTAAATCCCCATCTTCTCAAGATTGTTGCGTATGAGCACTCTGCGACATAGGCTTTTGTCAGCGGGTCTGCTGTGTTGTCTGCTGAGTTTGACTCGGTCCATCCGAACGTCACCTCTTGCTACCATTTCTCTAAGAAGATGGTAGCGTCTAAGAATGTGTTTGGAACGGTGATGAGATCTCGGTTCCTTTGCTTGCGCTATTGCACCGTTGTTATCACAGAAAGATGACAACGGGCTCGGCGATGCTAGGCACCACACCCCAACTCTTGGATGTAGTTTCTCATCCAAACCGCTTCCTTAGCAGCTTCTGAAGCTGCTATGTATTCAGCCTCAGTGGTGGAGTCAGCAGTGGTTGCTTGCTTGGAACTTTTTCCAACACTACTCCTCCGTTGAGTTTGAATACATATCCCGATTGAGACTTGGCATCATCGTCATCAGACTGGGAAGCTAGCGTCGCTAAAGCCTTCCAGAATAAGTTCTCCATTGCCATAGACCAAGAACATTTCCTTAGTCCTCCTAAGGTACTTAAGGATGCCCTTAATGGCATTCCAATGTGCCTCTCCTGCACAGGACTGATATCTGCTTGTCACGCTCAAAGCGTATGCAATGTCAGGCCTGGTGCAATGGACCGCATATTGGATGCTACCTACGGCAGAAGCATAGGGGATGACTTTCATTATTTCAAGTTCCTCATCAGTCTGCGGGGACTGCCTCTTGGACAACTTGATCCCATGCCTCATTGGAAGGAATCCTCGTTTTGGAGTTGTCCATTCGATATCTCTCTTTAGGACTTTTCTCCATTTACGAGTTTTGGGTGAGCCCTAACATCCTTTTAGATCTGTCCTGACAATCTGGATGCCTAGGATGTAGGAGGCTTCACCCAAGTCCTTCATGGAAAACTTGGTTGACAACCATACTTTTGTGTTTCCTAACATTCTGACGTCATTAACCAATGAGCAGAATGTCATCCACGTAAAGCACTAGGAACGCTATAGAGCTCCACTGACCTTCTTGTATACACAAGGGTCGGATTCGTTTTTGATGAAGTCATATCCCCGTATTAATTCATCAAATCGAATGTTCCAACTTCGGGATGCTTGTTTGAGGCCATAGATGGACTTCTGGAGACGACAGACCTTCTGTTCTTCTCCAGTGACCGTGAAAACCCTCCGGCTGATCCATATAGATCTCTTCTTCAACGAAACCGTTGAGGAAAGGCCGTTTCACGTCCATCTGCCATATTTCATAGTCATACCATGCTGCTATGGCAAGCAGGATCCGAATGGACTTAGCCATGGCTACTGGCGAGTAGGTATCCTCAAAATCGACCCCCGGGTCGTTGAGTGTATCCCTTAGCTACAAGCCTAGCCTTAAAGGTTGTGACTTCTCCATCAACGCCGAGTTTGCGCTTGTAGACCCACTTACAGCCCACTGGCTTAACACCTTTCGGTGGATCTACAAGTCTCCAAACTTGGTTCTCGCTCATGGAGTCCATTTCGGTCTTCATGGCCTCAAGCCATTTCCCGGAGTCGATGTCAGACATCGCTTCCCCGTATGTCTTAGGATCGTTATCCAGAAGATCGGTCGCACCTAGAAACCCATATCTCACTGGAGGTCTGGATTCTCTAGTGGACCTACGGAGGACGGGAACGTCAGTGGTGACTGTGGGCGCTGACTGTATCGGAGCCGGCGGTTCAGGGACCGGGACTGGCCTTTCTTGAGGTTTGTCCTTCATGCTAGCATGTTGGACTTCTCTAGGTTGGTCAGCCCTCCGTGCATTAATCCTGAATCCTCTTGGTGAGGTTTCCGCGGCTATTTCTGATGGCTGAGTTCCATCACTTGATTCCTCAAGGATCAGCTCATCAGGTTGGATATCCTCCGGGAAGCCTTGCTCCAAGAATACTGCATTCCTTGAAACAAATACCTTTTGTTCCAAAGGGTCATAAAAGTAATAACCCGCAGTTTCTCTAGGGTATCCAACGAACCTGCATAGGCTAGACCTGGATTCTAGCTTATCTCCCACTAACCTCTTGACGTATGCGGGGCTACCCCACACTTTCAAGTAGTTGTAGGACGCAGGCTTGCCGTGCCATATTTCATATGGCGTTTGGGTCAATGCACTGGTAGGCGCCAAATTCAACAACTTGGCTGCCGTTTCTAATGCATAACCCCAAAACGATAAGGGCAATTTGGTAAAACTCATCATGGACCGAACCATGTCCAACAGGGTTCGGTTCCTCCTTTCAGAGACGCCATTTAACTGTGGTGTTCCGGGAGGTGTCCATTCCGATATTATACCATTTTCTTTTAGATAATCTAGGAATTCGGCACTAAGGTATTCACCGCCTCGGTCTGACCGTAGGACTTTAATTTTGCAGTTGGTCTGGTTCTCCACTTCAAGCCTGAATTCTTTAAACTCTCAAGAGCTTCAGACTTGTACCTCATCAGGAAAACATAACCGTACCGTGAATGATCATCGGTGAAGGTTATGAAGTAGGAGAACCCACCTCGAGCCTGCGTCCTTAGTGGTCCACATACGTCTGTATGGACCAAGTCCAACAGACCTGTGGCAAGCCTGCTTTGTCCTACAAAGGGCTTTTTGGTCATTTTCCCTCTTAGACAAGACTCACAAGTTGGTAGATCACTCAAGTCCCCAACCTCTAGGTTCTTTGAGTCTACCAACCTTTCATCCTATCTTGGGATATGTGACCTAGCCTAGCGTGCCACAGACGTGCGTTCCCGTTATTATCTAATTTCCGTTTGTGTTGAGCGTTAAGAACAAAATTCGTTTGTTGCAAGATATAGAGCCCGTTGTGCAATGTACCAAGTAGATGAGCAATTCCACACCTCATCAAATAAAAGCAATTTTTATTGATTCTGAACTCATAACCACTATTGTCCAACAATGGAATGGAAATGATGTTCTTAATCATACTAGGTACAAAATAAACTTGCTCTAATTCTATGCTAATGGTATCACTAATTACTAAAGTGGCGGATCCTACTGCTTCTGCCGAGATGGCCTTGCCATTTCCAAGCTTCAGGATCATGTCCCCGCTACTTAGTTTTTCTGCTTCTTTTCAGCACCTGCAAATCATTGCAAATGTGAGCTCCACAGCCGGTATCCAATACCCAAGAGGCAGAATTAGTGACCATGTTAACCTCAATCACAAATATACCTTGGTTTGAGAAGAGTTTGGGGCACTCTCTCTTCCAATGCCCTTTCTCACGGCAGTTGATACATATGTCATATGCCTTTGACTGTTGCTTGGAGACAACCTTTCCCTTTCCTTTGCCTTTCCCCTCTTTTGGCATTGGGAACACTCTGAGTGTTCTTAGCTGCTATGACGGCTTTTTCCCTTCCCCTTCTTCTTTTTCCAACGTCCGGCACCCTTGCCTTTCGTCTTGGAAGTTGAAGCACCTCCAAACAATACCGAAGGCATGGACTTCTTAGTCGTTGCCTCGTATTGCCACCAACATATTGATCAACTCATGAATGCCCTTCTCAAGTGTATTCATGTTATAGTTGACGATAAATTGGTCGAAGGAGGGTGGGAGTGACTGAAGGATCACATCTATGTACGTTTCGTTATCAAGACCTGCCTTTAGGTCCTCGAGCTTTTCCACTAGGGTAAGCATTTTAACCCCATGCTCTTGTACAGAGGATCCTTCTGTCATTTTAGTTCCAAAGAACGCCTTGGTCGCGACATACCTAGTATGCCGGTCCGGGACTGCATAGCAATCCTTAAGGCGAGCCATGATGGAAGGGACATCGTCTAGCCTTTCATATTGCTTCTGAATCTCATTGGTCATCGAAGCAAGTATGATGCTACGGACCTTCCGGTTATCCTTATGCCAAGTCTCGAACGTCTCACGTTCTTCTGGCGTGGATCCTTCCGGTAAGGTCCTCGGGAGAGGCTCGTCCATGACGTAGCCTTGGTTCTCGTAATCTAGGACTATCCTGAGATTGCGCAACCAGTCGTTGTAATTTGTTCCATTGAATTTGTTTGTCTCAAGAATGGTTGATAGTGGGTTTTTAGACATTTTAAAATCTACATTTAGAAAACAAACGCGCGATCAGCAGAAAATAAAGACGGTGGTTTGACGAAATAATTAAATGCTTGGTCTTTAGTCATTTAATCCTCCCACTATTTATACGAAAAACACGGTACTCTCAAACGTGATTTTCGGGAAATCCTTTCCTAGTGGGCTTGGGATCCACAGCGATTTTTCCCATACCCCGCTTTTACGATTCGCATGGAAAAGATCCTGTGGGAGGTATTCCATACCATTTCTCGTTCCACGAGATTCCCAAGATTATTGCCTCACCCTTTCGCATGATCCCGAGGACTCCAAGCGAATCATGCTAATTGGGCGTTAGACCCGACCCAAATCGACCGAACCATGGACCCACTGGTACCCCCACGACTCGTGAGACAGGTAACAGCAGCCCATTTTTCGTTCATGACACAGTGCAGCTTCTTTTAAGTACAATAACGTGCCACGACTCGTGAGACCACGCTATTGACCTAAAACAGCTTCCTCACTGTGCCATGGATTGGAAGGCATGGACAAACTCCTAGAGTTCATGTCCACTTTATCTAGGGTCTAATATTTCAACATTGGTCCAACCAATGTGAGAGTAGTGAATGACCGAGATCTCATAATATATCCATACATTCATCCATAATGCATAAATAAAATCCATCCATAGCAGTTATATGATAAATAAAAGCCATTCATCCATCATAATAACCACATGCAAAATTAAAGCCTAGCACGCCCCTGTTGGATGATCACGAGCCCGAATCCTATGCGATCCACTGAGCCCGCAGTGGATCTATGGCCAATCTAGGGTTGGTCCTATACTATTACAATAATAGTAACCCAATCATCATGCTGATGGGCCTTGGTCTCTTTTTCTCTTTCTTCACTTCATGGAAAACGCCAAGGGACCTCCGGTCTGGGCTCTCCATGTGGTCCTTCCTTCTTCTCCACCAATTACAAAAAATGGAAACCTCACTCCTAGTCTACTCTCATTACATATTAAAAAAATAGAAACCCCAGCGAAAACCCGGGGGAGTACATAAGGAGGGAGGTAGAAAAGCCTTATTATTCCAAGGCACTAGAAAGAGAGAAGGAGAAAGCAGTTAAAGAGGCACACAGGCCCAACAGAAAATTAAACCATACATCCGGTCTAGGGCTCGTGATCATCCATTTCCATCCAACACACATAATCACATGATCCAATCACATAATTACAATATACCAATAATTCATGATTTCCAATCATAATAATTCAAAACAGAAAATAAATGATCATGTGCACAACGTGTGAAAAACAAAACACAAATATTGGTAATAATTTTTTTTTTTCGTTTTAGGAAAACCTTTCCTCATTATTTTAAGTAAAATAACCCCGGGATTTCAAATCCAATTTATTTTACTCCTAAAATAATGTCTTTAGGAATTTAGGCAAAATTGAACCCAGAAACGAATTTTCAGAATTAATTCAAAATTAAAACTGAAAAAGTAAATAAATAAAAAAAATAAAATAATACTAGGGTTTCAAGAAACCCTAGCTGCAGCAGCCACCGGCCGCCGCCACCGGCAGCAGCCGGCAAGCCGCGCGCGCAGGGCAGCAGGCCCAGCCTGCCGCCCCTGCGCGTGTGCAGGCACTGCCTGGCCGGGCGCGCGCGCGCAGGCCCCTTGCCTGCGTGCGCGCGCGCCTGGCCGGCAGCGCGCTGCGCGGCCTGGTGTTCCGGCAGCCGTCGCGCGCGCAGGCTCCTCTGCCTCGCGCGCGCCGGCCTGCTGGTCGCCAGCCGCGTGCCTGCGCTGCGCGCAGTGCGCGCGCGCGCAGACGCGCACTGGGCACGCCCGCCGGGCGCGCGCGCACAGACGCCTCCGTCTGCGTGCGCGCGCGCCTGGCAGCGCGCCTAGTGCCGTCCGCGCGCGGGCTCTCCGCCCCGACAGCCTTGCGCGCGCGCGCGCGCATGAGCGCGCCTACCGGCCGCGCGCGCGCAGACACCCTCGTCTGCCCGCGCGCGCGGCTGGAGGCGCCCCCTTGCGCGCGCGCCCGCGCGCAGCCATCCTGGCTGCGCGCTGCCCCTGCGCGACCGGATGGGCGGGCGCGCGCGCAGGCTACCCTTGCCTGCACGCGTCTGCCCTGCCGGCAGCGCTCGGCTGCGCGCGGCCAGCCTTCCCGGCTGGCCGGCTGTGGCGTTTCTCGTTTTCAGTTCAAATTTTCCCGTTTCCCAAGAAAAACAGAAAAATACCAATATTCAGAATTTCACACGAATTAAAAGCAATAAAACAACATGCTTTAATAATCAAGAAAATCAAGATTCAATTAAAACATGCTCAAAACACGTTTCATGCTTAAAACGCACATAAACCCTAGGCTTATACACCGAACCGGGCTCTGATACCACTGAAAGGAATTGTGGATCGTCCCGGGAAAAGCGCGAATGCGGAAGCGCGGTATAATTAAAAAAATAAATGCGGAATTTAAACATGCTTTTAAATTAAAACACGTTTCAAAGGGTGTGCCTTTGAAATTTCCCGGGCGTTCGGTGTATCTCATGAACGAATAACATAAAATAAATCATGGAGGCCATAGGGTTGGAAAATAAAAGAGGACGAAAATCATAAACGAGACCTACCCGTTGTCGTTTTCGTCTTCAACGGCTACACGCGTTGTTCCCCGTTTTGCACCAAAGATCTCGTTCTTGCGACCCTCCAAATCGTGACACACGATCCACCCACGTATCTTGCACGTCATGCTAGCAACGAACAAGTTCATATTTTTGGAGTGGATGAATCAACACACGTTATGAATTAACGGTATTGATTCATCAAGTTCTAATGTTCCAAGAACAAGAGAACAAAGAAAATAATTTTCTTGGAGTGTGTGAGAGAGAGAGGGCGGACGAGATAGAGGGAGAGAGAGAGCCGAGTTGTGTGTGTGTTGGAGATTCATCATCATTCAACTTGTAGGATGCTAGGGGTTTATATAGAAGAGGAGTCTAATCCTCTTTAAACTCCTCTTTTAAGAACTCTAATTTGACTAGGATTTTGACCTAGTCAAAGTCCTAGTCAAAGTAGTGTTTTGACCTAGTCAAAACAATCCTAGCCATCCATCTCTCCCATTGATCTCAACCGTTGATTTAATTTAATTTAATGGAAATATTTAAAACCTATTTAAATATTTCCAAGAGGCTAAAATAAATATAAATATTATTTTAAGCCCATTAAATAAATCCCTTTGATAAATCTAATTTATCAATTTAATTCCTTATATCTAATAGAAGGAATTATTTCTCCAAGAAAAATAAAGGACCCGATTAAATCCAATTTAATCATTCCTTCACTCCAATATTTAATTCCTAATTAAATATCTAAATGTGTGTGGATAGTGTGTGACTCTTTAGGTTCACCTTTCAGCTAGACTTGGTCGGATTCCTAGAATCCTTCCGTTACCATGGGTGGCCATCTAGCAACGGTCCATGGCACTAGAGACTAGGTGAAATATTCAGGGATGAACATTTAGGCTCTAACAGTACACTTGTCCTTCTGTCTTCGGTCTCATCACTTAGAGTCTAGGGCAACGGAAAAAGCAGGTACCCATTTTGGACCTAAGTGTCGTCTGTCCTCACTAAACGCCGCAAGGGAATCCTTCCCTTCTGTTCAGTCACTGTGGCCACAGTTTTAGGGACAAGACCTAGAGTATACATGAGACTCAACTGCCAAAACCTATTGACAGGAGACAGATCCTTTCTTGGAAACTACTGTCACTTTGCACACCAGAACTGCACTAGACATGGCTTATGACTACCAAAGAGAATTCTGGCAATCTCTCACCATATCTAAGATACAGTTCTGATGTACAGGTAAACTCAGCAATTCCTCAAGTCAAAGGACTTGACCTGTACCGTTGGAACCGGGAATACACGTCATACCTTGCAACAATACTCAAGGTCCTCCGTAAGACGGTTCCCGCGAGTCACCTCAGTCAGCTGCGTCCTCGCATGCTAACCACTAACACTGCTTAGACGACCTCGTCACCCGTCGATGAAACACGACAGCAGGTGCTTAGTGCAAGTCTCAAATGGAATCCCGGTACCCATTTTTGGGATTCCTTGACGTGGAGATTTCCGGACTGATTCGGGAAGACTGATTCCATGGACCTACTCCAAGCGTAGTCCAGTCCCCGAAATTGATTCTCAGTCCGTGGGCTTCGTTTGCGTAGTGAACAGATATGGAAAACAAATATAAGTGAACACAAACAAAGTGATGCCAAATGAAATTCACTTCTTTATTCATTAATGATTTATAACACCTATAATTGTCTAGACATAGGTTACATATACCCGCCAAAATTGGCTTACAATGGTCCCCTATTTACAATCTCCCACTTGACCTTTAAAGCCAATCACCCATATGCCTAATCCCCATCTTCTCAAGATGTTGCGTATGAGCACTCTGCGACATAGGCTTGTCAGCGGGTCTGCTGTGTTGTCTGCTGAGTTGACTCGGTCCATCGAACGTCACCTCTTGCTACATTTCTCTAAGAAGATTGGTAGCGTCTAAGAATGTGTTTGGAACGGTGATGAGATCTCGGTTCCTTTGCTTGCGCTATTGCACCGTTGTTATCACAGAAGATGACAACGGGCTCGGCGATGCTAGGCACCACACCCAACTCTTGGATGTAGTTTCTCATCCAAACCGCTTCTTAGCAGCTTCTGAAGCTGCTATGTATTCAGCCTCAGTGGTGGAGTCAGCAGTGGTTGCTTGCTTGGAACTTTCCAAGCCACTACTCCTCCTTTGAGTTTGAATACATAATCCCGATTGAGACTTGGCAATCGTCATCAGACTGGAAGCTAGCGTCGCTAAAAGCCTTCCAGAATAAGTTCTCCATTGCCATAGACCAAGAACATTTCCTTAGTCCTCCTAAGGTACTTAAGGATGCCTTAACGGCATTCCAATGTGCCTCCCTGCACAGGACTGATATCTGCTTGTCACGCTCAAAGCGTATGCAATGTCAGGCTGGTGCAATGGACCGCATATTGGATGCTACCTACGGCAGAAGCATAGGGGATGACTTTCATTATTTCAAGTTCCTCATCAGTCTGTGGGGACTGCCTCTTGGACAACTTGATCCCATGCCTCATTGGAAGGAATCCTCGTTTGGAGTTGTCCATTCGATATCTCTTTAGGACTTTCTCCATTTACGAGTTTTGGGTGAGCCCTAACATCCTTTTAGATCTGTCTGACAATCTGGATGCCTAGGATGTAGGAGGCTTCACCCAAGTCCTTCATGGAAAAACTTGGGTTGATAACCATGCTTTTGTGTTTCCTAACATTCTGACGTCATTACCAATGAGCAGAATGTCATCCACGTAGCACTAGGAACGCTATAGAGCTCCCACTGACCTTCTTGTATACATAAGGGTCGGATTCGTTTTTGATGAAGTCATATCCCCGTATTAATTCATCAAATCGAATGTTCCAACTTCGGGATGCTTGTTTGAGGCCATATGGACTTCTGGAGACGACAGACCTTCTGTTCTTCTCCAGTGACCGTGAAACCCTCCGGCTGATCCATATAGATCTCTTCTTCAACGAAACCGTTGAGGAAGGCCGTTTTCACGTCCATCTGCCATATTTCATAGTCATACCATGCTGCTATGGCAAGCAGGATCCGAATGGACTTAGCCATGGCTACTGGCGAGTAGGTATCCTCAAAATCGACCCCGGGTCGTTGAGTGTATCCCTTAGCTACAAGCCTAGCCTTAAAGGTTGTGACTTCTCCATCAACGCCGAGTTTGCGCTTGTAGACCCACTTACAGCCCACTGGCTTAACACCTTTCGGTGGATCTACAAGTCTCCAAACTTGGTTCTCGCTCATGGAGTCCATTTCGGTCTTCATGGCCTCAAGCCATTTCTCGGAGTCGATGTCAGACATCGCTTCCCCGTATGTCTTAGGATCGTTATCCAGAAGATCGGTCGCACCTAGAAACCCATATCTCACTGGAGGTCTGGATTCTCTAGTGGACCTACGGAGGACGGGAACGTCAGTGGTGACTGTGGGCGCTGACTGTATCGGAGCCGGCGGTTCAGGGACCGGGACTGGCCTTTCTTGAGGTTGTCCTCCATGCCTAGCATGTTGGACTTCTCTAGGTTGGTCAGCCCTCCGTGCATTAATCCTGAATCCTCTTGGTGAGGTTTCCGCGGCTATTTCTGATGGCTGAGTTCCATCACTTGATTCCTCAAGGATCAGCTCATCAGGTTGGATATCCTCCGGGAAGCCTTGCTCCAAGAATACTGCATTCCTTGAAACAATTACCTTTTGTTCCAAAGGGTCATAAAAGTAATAACCCGCAGTTTCTCTAGGGTATCCAACGAACCTGCATAGGCTAGACCTGGATTCTAGCTTATCTCCCACTAACCTCTTGACGTATGCGGGCTACCCCACACTTTCAAGTAGTTGTAGGACGCAGGCTTGCCGTGCCATATTTCATATGGCGTTTGGGTCAATGCACTGGTAGGCGCCAAATTTAACAACTTGGCTGCCGTTTCTAATGCATAACCCCAAAACGATAAGGGCAATTTGGTAAAACTCATCATGGACCGAACCATGTCCAACAGGGTTCGGTTCCTCCTTTCAGAGACGCCATTTAGCTGTGGTGTTCCGGGAGGTGTCCATTCCGATATTATACCATTTTCTTTTAGATAATCTAGGAATTCGGCACTAAGGTATTCACCGCCTCGGTTTGACCGTAGGACTTTAATTTTGCAGTTGGTCTGGTTCTCCACTTCAAGCCTGAATTCTTTAAACCTCTCAAGAGCTTCAGACTTGTACCTCATCAGGAAAACATAACCGTACCGTGAATGATCATCGGTGAAGGTTATGAAGTAGGAGAACCCACCTCGAGCCTGCGTCCTTAGTGGTCCACATACGTCTGTATGGACCAAGTCCAACAGACCTGTGGCAAGCCTGCTTTGTCCTACAAAGGGCTTTTTGGTCATTTTCCCCCTTAGACAAGACTCACAAGTTGGTAGATCACTCAAGTCCCCAACCTCTAGGTTCTTTGAGTCTACCAACCTTTTCATCCTATCTTGGGATATGTGACCTAGCCTAGCGTGCCACAGACGTGCGTTCCCGTTATTATCTAATTTCCGTTTGTGTTGAGCGTTAAGAACGAAATTCGTTTGTTGCAAGATATAGAATCCGTTGTGCAATGTACCAAGTAGATGAGCAATTCCACACCTCATCAAATAAAAGCAATTTTTATTAATTCTGAACTCATAACCACTATTGTCCAACAATGGAATGGAAATGATGTTCTTAATCATACTAGGTACAAAATAAACTTGCTCTTATTCTATGCTAATGGTATCACTAATTACTAAAGTGGCGGATCCTACTGCTTCTGCCGAGATGGCCTTGCCATTTCCAAGCTTCAGGATCATGTCCTCGCTACTTAGTTTTCTGCTTCTTTTCAGCACCTGCAAATCATTGCAAATGTGAGCTCCACAGCCGGTATCCAATACCCAAGAGGCAGAATTAGTGACCATGTTAACCTCAATCACAAATATACCTTGGTTTGAGAAGAGTTTGGGGCACTCTCTCTTCCAATGCCCTTTCTCACGGCAGTTGATACATATGTCATATGCCTTTGACTGTTGCTTGGAGACAACCTTTCCCTTTCCTTTGCCTTTCCCCTCTTTGGCATTGGGAACACTCTGAGTGTTCGTAGCTGCTATGACGGCTTTTCCCTTCCCCTTCTTCTTTTTCCAACGTCCGGCACCCTTGCCTTTCGTCTTGGAAGTTGAAGCACCTCCAAACAATACCGAAGGCGTGGACTTCTTAGTCGTTGCCTCGTATTGCACCAACATATTGATCAACTCATGAATGCCCTTCTCAAGTGTATTCATGTTATAGTTGACGATAAATTGGTCGAAGGAGGGTGGGAGTGACTGAAGGATCACATCTATGTACGTTTTGTTATCGAGACCTGCCTTTAGGTCCTCGAGCTTTTCCACTAGGGTAAGCATTTTAACCCCATGCTCTTGTACAGAGGATCCTTCTGTCATTTTAGTTCCAAAGAACGCCTTGGTCGCGACATACCTAGTATGCCGGTCCGGGACTGCATAGCAATCCTTAAGGCGAGCCATGATGGAAGGGACATCGTCTAGCCTTTCATATTGCTTCTGAATCTCATTGGTCATCGAAGCAAGTATGATGCTACGGACCTTCCGGTTATCCTTATGCCAAGTCTCGAACGTCTCACGTTCTTCTGGCGTGGATCCTTCCGGTAAGGTCCTCGGGAGAGGCTCGTCCATGACGTAGCCTTGGTTCTCGTAATCTAGGACTATCCTGAGATTGCGCAACCAGTCGTTGTAATTTGTTCCGTTGAATTTGTTTGTCTCAAGAATGGTTGATAGTGGGTTCTTAGACATTTTAAAATCTACATTTAGAAAACAACACGCGATCAGCAGAAAATAAAGACGGTGGTTTGACGAAATAATTAAATGCTTGGTCTTTAGTCATTTAATCCTCCCACTATTTATACGAAAACACGGTACTCTCAAACGTGATTTTCGGGAAATCCTTTCCTAGTGGGCTTGGGATCCACAGCGATTTTTCCCATACCCCGCTTTTACGATTCGCATGGAAAAAGATCCTGTGGGAGGTATTCCATACCATTCTCGTTCCACGAGATTCCCAAGATTATTGCCTCACCCTTTCGCATGATCCCGAGGACTCCAAGCGAATCATGCTAATTGGGCGTTAGACCCGACCCAATCGACCGAACCATGGACCCACTGGTACCCCCACGACTCGTGAGACAGGTAACAGCAGCCCATTTTTCGTTCATGACACAGTGCAGCTTCTTTTAAGTACAATAACGTGCCACGACTCGTGAGACCACGCTATTGACCTAAAACAGCTTCCTCACTGTGCCATGGATTGGAAGGCATGGACAAACTCCTAGAGTTCATGTCCACTTTATCTAGGGTCTAATATTTCAACATTGGTCCAACCAATGTGAGAGTAGTGAATGACCGAGATCTCATAATATATCCATACATTCATCCATAATGCATAAATAAAATCCATCCATAGCAGTTATATGATAAATAAAAGCCATTCGTCCATCATAATAACCACATGCAAAATTAAAGCCTAGCACGCCCCTGTTGGATGATCACGAGCCCGAATCCTATGCGATCCACTGAGCCCGCAGTGGATCTATGGCCAATCTAGGGTTGGTCCTATACTATTGCAATAATAGTAACCCAATCATCATGCTGATGGGCCTTGGTCTCTTTTTCTCTTTCTTCACTTCATGGAAAACGCCAAGGGACCTCCGGTCTGGGCTCTCCATGTGGTCCTTCCTTCTTCTCCACCAATTACAAAAAATGGAAACCTCACTCCTAGTCTACTCTCATTACATATTAAAAAAATAGAAACCCCAGCGAAAACCCGGGGGAGTACATAAGGAGGGAGGTAGAAAGCCTTATTATTCCAAGGCACTAGAAAGAGAGAAGGAGAAAGCAGTTAAAGAGGCACACAGGCCCAACAGAAAATTAAACCATACATCCGGTCTAGAGCTCGTGATCATCCATTTCCATCCAACACACATAATCACATGATCCAATCACATAATTACAAATATACCAATAATTCATGATTTCCAATCATAATAATTCAAAACAGAAATAAATGATCATGTGCGCAACGTGTGAAAAATAAAACACAAATATTGGTAATAATATTTTTTTTCGTTTTAGGAAAACCTTTCCTCATTATTTTAAGTAAAATAACCCCGGGATTCCAAATCCAATTTATTTTACTCCTAAAATAATGTCTTTAGGAATTTAGGCAAAATTGAACCCAGAAACGAATTTTCAGAATTAATTCAAAATTAAAACTGAAAAGTAAATAAATAAAAAAAAAAAATAATACTAGGGTTTCAAGAAACCCTAGCTGCAGCAGCCGGCAGGCCGTGCGCGCAGGGCAGCAGGCCCAGCCTGCCGCCCCTGCGCGCGCGCAGGCACTGCCTGGCCGGGCGCGCGCGCGCAGGCCCCTTGCCTGCGTGCGCGCGCGCCTGGCCGGCAGCACGCTGCGCGGCCTGGTGTTCCAGCAGGCCGTCGCGCGCGCAGGCTCCTCTGCCTCGCACGCGCCGGCCTGCTGGTCGCCAGCCGCGTGCCTGCGCTGCGCGCAGTGCGCGCGCGCGCAGACGCGCACTGGGCACGCCCGCCTTCTGCGTGCGCGCGCGCCTGGCAGCGCGCTTGGTGCCGTCCGCGCGCGGGCTCTCCGCCCGACAGCCTTGCGCGCGCGCGCAGACACCCTCGTCTGCCCGCGCGCGCGCTGGAGGCGCCCCCTTGCGCGCGCGCCCGCGCGCAGCCATCCTGGCTGCGCGCTGCCCCTGCGCGACCGGCTGGGCGGGCGCGCGCAGGCTACCCTTGCCTGCGCGCGTCTGCCCTGCCGGCAGCGCTCGGCTGCGCGCGGCCAGCCTTCCCGGCTGGCCGGCTGTGGCGTTTCTCGTTTTCAGTTCAAATTTTCCCGTTTCCCAAGAAAAACAGAAAAATACCAATATTCAGAATTTCACACGAATTAAAAGCAATAAAACAACATGCTTTAATAATCAAGAAAATCAAGATTCAATTAAAACATGCTCAAAACACGTTTCATGCTTAAAACGCACATAAACCCTAGGCCTATACACCGAACCGGGCTCTGATACCACTGAAACGAATTGTGGATCGTCCCGGGAAAAGCGCGAATGCGGAAGCGCGGTATAATTAAAAAAAAATAAATGCGGAATTTAAACATGCTTTTAAATTAAAACACGTTTCAAAGGGTGTGCCTTTGAAATTTCCCGGGCGTTCGGTGTATCTCATGAACGAATAACATAAAATAAATCATGGAGGCCATAGGGTTGGAAAATAAAAGAGGACGAAAAACATAAACGAGACCTACCCGTTGTCGTTTTCGTCTTCAACGGCTACACGCGTTGTTCCCCGTTTTGCACCAAGATCTCGTTCTTGAGACCCTCCAAATCGTGACACACGATCCACCCACGTATCTTGCACGTCGTGCTAGCAACGAACAAGTTTATATTTTGGAGTGGATGAATCAACAACACGTTATGAATTAACGGTATTGATTCATCAAGTTCTAATGTTCCAAGAACAAGAGAATAAAGAAAATAATTTTCTTGGAGTGTGTGAGAGAGAGAGGGCGGACGAGATAGAGGGAGAGAGAGAGCCAAGTTGTGTGTGTGTTGTGTGTGTGTTGGAGATTCATCATCATTCAACTTGTAGGATGCTAGGGGTTTATATAGAAGAGGAGTCTAATCCTCTTTAAACTCCTCTTTTAAAGAACTCTAATTTGACTAGGATTTTGACCTAGTCAAAGTCCTAGTCAAATTAGTGTTTTGACCTAGTCAAAACAATCCTAGCCATCCATCTCTCCCATTGATCTCAACCGTTGATTTAATTTAATGGAATATTTAAAACCTATTTAAATATTTCCAAGAGGCTAAAATAAATATAAATATTATTTTAAGCCCATTAAATAAATCCCTTTGATAAATCTAATTTATCAATTTAATTCCTTATATCTAATAGAAGGAATTATTTCTCCAAGAAAAATAAAGGACCCGATTAAATCCAATTTAATCATTCCTTCACTCCAATATTTAATTCCTAATTAAATATCTAAATGTGTGTGGATAGTGTGTGACTCTTTAGGTTCACCTTTCAGCTAGACTTGGTCGGATTCCTAGAATCCTTCCGTTACCATGGGTGGCCATCTAGCAACGGTCCATGGCACTAGAGACTAGGTGAAATATTCAGGGATGAACATTTAGGCTCTAACAGTACACTTGTCCTTCTGTCTTCGGTCTCATCACTTAGAGTCTAGGGCACGGAAAAAGCAGGTACCCATTTTGGACCTAAGTGTCGGTCTGTCCTCACTAAACGCCGCAAGGGAATCCTTCCCTTCTGTTCAGTCACTGTGGCCACAGTTTTAGGGACAAGACCTAGAGTATACATGAGACTCAACTGCCAAAACCTATTGACAGGAGACAGATCCTTTCTTGGAAACTACTGTCACTTTGCACACCAGAACTGCACTAGACATGGCTTATGACTACCAAAGAGAATTCTGGCAATCTCTCACCATATCTAAGATACAGCCCTGATGTACAGGTAAACTCAGCAATTCCTCAAGTCAAAGGACTTGACCTGTACCGTTGGAACCGGGAATACACGTCATACCTTGCTGACCATACTCAAGGTCCTCCGTAAGACGGTTCCCGCGAGTCACCTCAGTCAGCTGCGTCCTCGCATGCTAACCCACTAACACTGCTTAGACGACCCTCGTCACCCGTCGATGAAACACGACAGCAGGTGCTTAGTGCAAGTCTCAAATGGAATCCCGGTACCCATTTTCGGATTCCTTGACTTGGAGATTTCCGGACTGATTCGGGAAGACTGATTCCATGGACCTACCTCCAAGCGTAGTCCCAGTCCCCGAAATTGATTCTCAGTCCGTGGGCTTCGTTTGCGTAGTGAACAGATATGGAAAACAAATATAAGGGAACACAAACAAAGTGATGCCAAATGAAATTCACTTCTTTATTCATTAATGATATATCAAACACCTATAATTGTCTAGACATAGGTTACATATACCCGCCAAAATTAGCTTACATGGTCACCTATTCTAACATTGGCGTGAAACTCGAGGACCTTAAAACTGGGCTTAACAATGACACGTACATTGACGTGATCCTCCAGTCGCTTCCTCCATCCTATAACCCGTTTGTTGTAAACTACAACATGAACGGACTTGAGAAGTCTATTCATGAGTTGATCAACATGCTGGTCCAATACGAGGCAACGACCCACAAGTCGGCGCCGGCGGTATTGATAAGAGAGGCTTCGACCTCCAAGGCGAATGGCAAGAGGGCCGGACGCTGGAAGAGGAAGAAGGGAAAAGGGAAGATGGTTGTGGCCCCTGCTCACGCTCCAGGCGTCCCTGTTGCTCCGGTTGGACCGAGCAAAGGGAAAGGGAAGGCCCGTGGTTCTCAGCGGTCCAAGGAAAATAATGTCTGCATACATTGCCAAGCGAAAGGGCATTGGAAGAGGGAGTGCCCACAACTCCTCTCCAACCCAGGTGTGTTTGTGGTTGAAGTTAATATGATTACTAATTCTGCTTCATGGGTATTGGATACCGGGTGTGGTGCTCACATCTGCAATGATTTGCAGGCACTGCAAAGAAGCAGAAGGCTAACCAAGGATGAGATGATCCTGAGGCTAGGCGATGGCAAGGCCGTTGCTGCGGAGGCCGTAGGATCACTAGAGTTAGCCATTAGTAGTCATGTTAGGATTGTACTGAACGACTGTTTCTATGTACCTAGCATGATTAAAAACATTGTTTCCATCCCGGTCCTTGATAAGGAGGGATATGAATTTACCATCAATAAAAACGTTTTATTTATTATCAAAGATGGTATTTCTCATTTGCTTGGTACATTGGTCAACGGTCTGTACATACTTCAACAGTCTAATTGGATTATGACTGCAGAACACAAACGAAAATGTGATGATCATAATAACACACAGATATGGCATGCGAGGTTAGGTCATATCTCTAAAGATAGGATAAGAAGGTTGGTGGACTCAAAGAATCTAGAAATTGACGATTTGGACAACCTACCGACCTGCGAATCCTGTCTAAAGGGAAAGATGATCAAGAAACCCTTTGTTGGACAAAGTACGCTAGCCAGTGGTCTGTTGGATTTGATCCATACAGATGTCTGTGGTCCACTAAATACTCAGGCTAGAGGTGGGTACTCGTACTTCATAACCTTTACCGATGATCACTCACGGTATGGTTATGTTTACCTGATGAGGTACAAGTCTGAAACCTTTGGAAGGTTTAAGGAATACAGACTTGAAGTAGAGAACCAAAACCGGTCGAAAGATCAAAGCCCTGCGGTCGGACCGAGGTGGAGAGTATTTGAGTGGTGAGTTTACTCATTATCTAAAAGAGAATGGGATTCTCTCTCAGTGGACCCCTCCTGGAACACCGCAGCTTAATGGTGTCTGAAAGGAGGAATCGGACCTTGTTGGACATGGTCCGATCCATGATGAGTTTTACCGAACTACCCCTTTCCTTCTGGGGATAGGCTCTTGAGACGGCGGCCAAAGTTTTGAACTTGGAGCCATCTAAAAGGGTATCACAGACGCCATATGAGATATGGCATGGCTAGCCTGCCTCCTACAAATACTTGAAAGTGTGGGGTTGCCCCGCATATATCAAAGAGATTAGTGGGAGATAAACTGGACTCGAGGTCTAGTTTATGCAGGTTCATCGGCTATCCGAAAGAAACTGCGGGGTATTATTTCTATGATCCCTCCGAGCAAAAGGTTTTTGTCTCGCGAAACGCAGTGTTCTTGGAAAAAGGTTTTCCATCGGATAGTCGACGCGATGAGGTACTCCTTGAGGAATCAAGTGAGGCACCCCATGAGGCGGCAGTGACATCTGAGCCAGTGGTTCCCACTGATATTGTTCCAGTCCTCCGTAGGTCAGCCAGAGTATCCCATGCACCTGATAGGTATGGATTTCTGGGCCTGACCGGTCAGTTGGATAATGATCTAAAAGACGTACGGAGAAGCGATGTCGGACATCGATTCGGACAAGTGGTTTGAGGCCATGAAATCCAAGATGGACTCGATGGGTACAAACAAGGTTTGGACCCTAGCAGATCCACCAAAAGGGGTTAAACCCGAAGTTGCAACATCTGTTTTGATGAAGTCATACGGGGATATGATTTCATCAAGAATGAGTCCGATCCTTGTGTATACAAGAAGATCAGTGGGAGCTCAGTTGCGTTTTTGGTGCTTTACGTGGATGACATCTTGCTCATTGGGAATGATGCTAAGATGTTGGGTACCACTAAAGTTTGGTTGTCAACGCAATTCTCCATGAAGGATATGGGCGAGGTATCCTACATCCTTGGCATCAAGATCTACAGGGATAGATCTAGAAGGATGTTAGGAATGGCCCAGTTCCCGTATATTGAGAAAGTCTTGAAAAGATTCAATATGGAGAACTCAAAACGAGGATTCCTTCCAATGAGGCATGGAATTAAGTTATCCAAGAAGCAGTCTCCTAAGACTGATGAGGAGCTTAAACGGATGTTGGACATCCCCTATGCTTCAACCGTAGGCAGCATACAGTATGTTGTTCAGTGCACTAGGCCTGATGTGGCATTCGCTTTGAGCGTAACTAGCCGATATCAGTCGTGTGCCGGGAGGCACACTGGAGTGCAGTCAAGACTATCCTGAAGTACCTGAAAAGGACTAAGGACATGTTCTTGATCTACGGCAGTGGAGGGTTGATATTGGAAGGCTATAGCGACGCTAGCTTCCAGTCGGATAGCGATGATGCCAAATCTCAGTCTGGTTATGTGTTCAGACTTAATGGTGGCGTGGTCGCTTGGAAGAGTTCCAAGTAGGCTACCACGACGGACTCCACCATAGAGTTTTGAATACATAGCGGCTTTGAAAGCTGCTAAGGAGTGGTTTGGTTGATGAGCTACATCCAAGGGTTGGATGTAGTACCTAGCATTGCCTAGCCTGTAATTATCTTATATGATAACAACGGGACGATAGCGCTAGCAAAGGAACCGAGATCTCATCACGATCCAAGCATATTCTTAGACGCTACCATTTACGTAGAGAGATGGATAGCAGGAGTGACGTTCGGTTGGACCGAGTCAGCTCCGCAGAAAACATAGCAGATCCACTTGCTAAGCCCATGTCGCAAGTTGCCCATACCCACCATCTGAATAAGAGGTTCGAGGTCAATAGGTGATTGGCTTTAGGTCAAGTGGGAGATTGTTGGAATAGGTGACCAGAAAACCAATAGGTTTGGCAATTTGTAACCTATCCGATAACTTGATGTGAATGTAAAATTATTATGTGATGAATAAGATGAGTATTCGTCACCAATGGTACCTTCTTTGTTGCGCTCATCTTACATTTGTTAAAACGGTGTTTAACTTATATCACAACAAAGCCCAGAGACCATGGATAACAACTCATACAGTTGGGCCACGCATTGGATGGTGGTCATGAAACCAACTGATTAAGAGTTGGGTCTGAAACGTTCCAAGTGCAGTCGGAATGTGTAGCGAGGACGGTGGATTCCAAGAAGAGGATCCGTCCCCTGTCAGTATGTGACAGAGGTATCTCCTATGCACTCGGAGACACGTTCATGCTGTTTAAAGCTGTGGCCTTAGTGGTTGGTCGAACAGGGAATGGTTTCCTATGTCGACGCAATGAAGCATACGTGGTCTCGAGTTTTAAGCATAGATGCCTAGTCAAGGATGGGAACCGACACCCAATTCCATACCCTAGACTAAGGCCGGGAGACGGTAGACGGAAGGATCGAGTATTAAGCATAGATGCCTAGTCAAGGATGGGAACCGACACCCAATTCCATACCCTAGACCTTATGTATGGATGAATGTATGATCATTTATTTTCTGTTGGGTGGGGCATGCGTGCCTCTTGTTTTTGGGACTATCATCTCCCGTATTTTCAGCCTCATGATGTTAAGGCTTGTTTTCTTTATTACCGATGTATTACTTTCAGTTGTAATGAGAGTAGATAGGATTGGTGAGGTTTCAATTTTAACAAGCAATTGGAGTCGGAGTCCCCAAAGAGGAGCATCAAGGCATGAAACAAGAAGCACTTCAAGGCCCATTGGAATGACAATGGGTTTATTATTATTGTAATAATTTAGGACCACCCTAGACAGACCATAGACTCACTGCGGGCTCAGTGGGTCGCATAGGTTGGGCTTGTGATCATCCTAAATAGGGGTATGCTATGTTTTTTGCATGCGGCGTATTTATTTATCGCTTTAAATATTGGATATTTATGCATGCTAAAACACAATAACGTGATGAGGTCTCGGTCATACACAAACTCTCATTTGGTTGGACCAAATTAAATATTAGGCCCAGAACGGACTTGGATCAAAATGGTATTTTGGTCTGCTCGAGCCTTCCATCCACAGCAATGTGGTGAGGAAGCTACCACTACCCAAGTGTGGTCTCACGAGTCGTGGCACACTTGGACTAGGGGAAAGCTGCACTATTGTTGTGAACAAAAAGACTGCGCTCGCTGTTTCCCTGTCTCACGAGTCGTGGGGGGCGACAGTTTGAGGCATGATTTGGTTGATGGGTCGGGCCCAACACTGAGTAACATGGTTCGCTTGGAGTCCTCGGGACCATGTGAATAGGTGAGGCAAAATATCTTGGGAATCTCATTGGATGAGAATGATATTGGATATCTCCCACAAGGTCTTCTTTATGTGAATCGTAAAAGCGGGGCATGGAGATTACGCTTGTGGATCCCAAGCCCACTAGGAAATGGTTTCCCGAAACTCCGCTTGAGAGTGGCGGACTTTCGTATAAATAGTGGGAGGGTTAAAGACTAAAAGACCAAGTCTTCAACTTGAACAATAATATTACCATCATCTGCTAATTTCTGCTTTACATTTTCATTAATGTAGATATGTCTAAGAACCCGTTAACCATGATTCTTGAGACTAACAAATTCAACGGAACAAACTACTCGGACTGGCTGAGAAACCTGAGGATTGTCCTCGGTTTCGAGAACCAAGGCTAAGTCTTGGACGAGCCGCCACCGAGCAACTTACCGGAGGGGTCCACGCCTGAAGAACGTTTGACGTTCGAGAAATGGCATGAGGACAACCGGAAAGTACGCAGTATCATACTGGCTTCGATGTCAAACGACATCCAGAAGCAGTATGAGAGGCTGGACAACGTCTCCGCCATAATGCTCCGCATGAACGAGGTTTATGCGGTTCCGGATAGGCATATTAGATATGCCGCCACAAAAGCATTCTTTGGCACCAAGCTCGCTGAAGGAGCGTCTGTACAGAGTCATGGGGTCAAGATGCTCTCCCTAGTGGAGAAACTCGAGGACCTTAAAGCTGGGCTTAACAATGACACGTACGTTGACGTGATCCTCCAGTCGCTTCCTCCATCCTATGACCCGTTTGTTGTAAACTACAACATGAATGGACTTGAGAAGTCTATTCATGAGTTGATCAACATGCTGGTACTATACGAGGCAACGGCCCACAAGTCGGCGCCGGCGGTATTGATAGGAGAGGCTTCGACCTCCAAGGCGAATGGCAAGAGGGCCGGACGCTGGAAGAGGAAGAAGGGCAAAGGCAAGACGGTTGTGGCCCCTGCTCACGCTCCGGGCGTCCCTGTTGCTCCGGTTGGACCGAGCAAAGGGAAAGGGAAAGCCCGTGGTTCTCAGCGGTCCAAGGCAAATGATGTCTGCATGCATTGCCAAGGGAAAGGGCATTGGAAGAGGAAGTGCCCACAACTCCTCTCCAACCCAGGTGTGTTTGTGGTTGAAGTTAATATGATTACTAATTCTGCTTCATGGGTATTGGATAACGGGTGTGGTGCTCACATCTGCAATGATCTGCGAGCACTGCAAAGAAGCAGAAGGCTAACCAAGGATGAGATGATCCTGAGGCTAGGCGATGCAAGGTCGTTGCTGTGGAGGCCGTAGGATCACTAGAGTTAGCCATTAGTAGTCATGTTAGGATTGTACTGAACGACTGTTTCTACGTACCTAGCATGATTAAAAATATTGTTTCCATCCCAGTCCTTGATAAGGAGGGATATGAATTTACCATCAATAAAAACGGTTTTTTCATTATCAAAGATGGTATTTCGCATCTACTTGGTACATTGGTCAACGGTCTGTACATACTTCAACAGTCTAATTGGATTATGACTGCAGAACACAAACGAAAACATGATGATCATAATAACGCACAGATATGGCATGCGAGGTTAGGTCATATCTCTAAAGATAGGATAAGAAGGTTGGTGGACTCAAAGAGTCTAGAAATAGACGATTTGGACAACCTATCGACCTACGAATCCTGTCTAAAAGGAAAGATGATCAAGAAACCCTTTGTTGGACAAAGTACGCTGGCCAGTGGTCTGTTGGATTTGATCCATACAGATGTCTGTGGTCCACTAAATACTCAGGGTAGAGGTGGGTACTCGTACTTCATAACCTTTACCGATGATCACTCACGGTATGGTTATGTTTACCTGATTAGGTACAAGTCTGAAACCTTTGGAAGGTTTAAGGAATACAGACTTGAAGTAGAGAACCAAACCGATCGAAAGATCAAAGCCCTTCGGTCGGACCGAGGTGGAGAGTATTTGAGTGGTGAGTTTACTGATTATCTAAAAGAGAATGGGATTCTCTCTCAGTGGACCCCTCCTAGAACACCGCAGCTTAATGGTGTGTCTGAAAGGAGGAATCGGACCTTGTTGGACATAGTCCGATCCATGATGAGTTTTACCGAACTACCCCTTTCCTTCTGGGGATACGCTCTTGAGACGGCGGCCAAAGTTTTGAACTTGGCGCCATCTAAAAAGGCATCCCAGACGACATATGAGATATGGCATGGCAAGCCTGCCTCCTACAAATACTTGAAAGTGTGGGGTTGCCCCGCATATGTCAAGAGATTAGTGGGAGATAAACTGGACTCGAGGTCTAGTTTATGCAGGTTCATCGGCTATCCGAAAGAAACTACGGGGTATTATTTCTATGATCCCTCCGAGCAAAAGGTTTTTTATCTCGCGAAACGCAGTGTTCTTGGAAAAAGGTCTTCCATCGGATAGTCGACGGGATGAGGTACTCCTTGAGGAATCAAGTGAGGTACCCCATGAGGCGGCAGTGACATCTGAGCCAGTGGTTCCCACTGATATTGTTCCAGTCCTCCGTAGGTCGGCCAGAGTATCCCATGCACCTGATAGGTATGGATTTCTGTGCCTGACCGGTCAGTTGGATAATGATCCAAAGACGTACGGAGAAGCGATGTCGGACATCGATTCGGACAAGTGACTTGAGGCCATGAAATCCGAGATGGACTCGATGGGTACAAACAAGGTTTGGACCCTAGCAGATCCACCAAAAGGGGTTAAACCCGAAGCATGAACATACGTTTTAATGAAGTCATACGGGGATATGATTTCATCAAGAACGAGTCCGATCCTTGTGTATACAAGAAGATCAGTGGGAGCTCAGTTGCGTTTCTGGTGCTTTACGTGGATGACATCTTGCTCATTGGGAATGATGCTAAGATGTTGGGTACCACTAAAGCTTGGCTGTCAATGCAATTCTCCATGAAGGATATGGGTGAGGCATCCTACAACCTTGGCATCAAGATCTACAGGGATAGATCTACAAGGATGTTAGGAATGGCCCAGTCCTCGTACATTGAGAAAGTCTTGAAGAGATTCAAGATGGAGAACTCAAAACGAGGATTCCTTCCTATGAGGCATGGAATTAAGTTATCCAAGAAGCAGTCTCCTAAGACTGATGAGGAGCTTAAACGGATGTTGGACATCCTCTATGCTTCAGCCGTAGGCAGCATACAGTATGTTGTTCAATGCACTAGACCTGATGTGGCTTTCGCTTTGAGCATAACAGGTCGATATCAGTCGTGTGCCGGGGAGGCACACTGGAGTGCAGTCAAGACTATCCTGAAGTACCTAAAAAGGACTAAGGGCATGTTCTTGATCTACGGCGGTGGAGAGTTGATACCGGAAGGCTATAGCGACGCTAGCTTCCAATCGGATGACGATGATGCCAAGTCTCAGTCTGGTTATGTGTTCAGACTTAATGGTGGCGTGGTTACTTGGAAGGATTCCAAGTAGGCTACCACGGCGGACTCCACCATAGAGTTTTGAATACATAGCGGCTTTGGAAGCTGCTAAGGAGTGGTTGGTTGATGAGCTACATCCAAGGGTTGGATGTAGTACCTAGCATTGCTAAGCCTGTAATTATCTTTTATGATAACAACGGGACGATAGCGCTAGCAAAGGAACCGAGATCTCATCACGATCCAAGCATATTCTTAGACGCTACCATCTACGTAGAGAGATGGATAGCAGGAGTGACGTTCGGTTGGACCGAGTCAGCTCCGTAGAAAACATAGCAGATCCACTTGCTAAGCCCATGTCGCAAGTTGCCCATACTCACTATCTGAATAAGAGGTTCGAGGTCAATGGGTGATTGGCTTTAGGTCAAGTGGGAGATTGTTGGAATAGGTGACCAGCAAGCCAATAGGTTTGGTAATTTGTAACCTATCCAACAACTTGATGTAAATGTAATATTATTATGTGATGAATAAGATGAGTATTCGTCACCAATGGTACCTTCTTTGTTGCGCTCATCTTACATTTGTTAAAATGGTGTTTAACTTATATCGCAACAAAGCCCACAGACCATGGATAACAATTCATGCAGTTGGGCCACGCATTGGATGGTGGTCATGAAACCAACTGATTAAGAGTTGGATCTGAAACGTTCCAAGTCGAGGACCTCGAGACAAGGCATCGAGAGTCCTATTGAGACTTGAATCAAGAGTCGTGTTCATTGGATGAGTGCCGTGTTTCATCGGCGACAGGCGTGGGACGCCTACACGCTCTTGATGGGTTGGTCGACTGGGGTCGAGCCGACTGGACTGACTCGCCGGGATCATCATATGGAAGCCTTGGAGGCTTGGTCGGTATGATTGGATTCCCCGGTTCCGATAGTACGGGAGTAATCCTCAGACTTGAGGAATCATGGCAGTCACGTGCACAGGACGGCTGTATCTTGGATCTGGAGAGAGGTGATCATTCTGTAAGATGATCATTATAAAGCCTTGTCCAGTGCAGTCGAAATGTGTAGCGAGGACGGTGGATTCCAAGAAGAGGATCCGTCCCCTGTCAGTATGTGACAGAGGTATCTCCTATGCACTCGGAGACACGTTCATGCTGTTTGAAGCTGTGGCCACAGTGGTTGGTCGAACAAGGAATGGTTTCCTGTGTCGACGCAATGAAGCATACGTGGTCTCGAGTATTAAGCATAGATGCCTAGTCAAGGATGGGAACCGACGCCCAATTCCATACCCTAGACTAAGGCCGGTAGACGGAAGGATCGTACCCGTACGGAATCGGCGCCTAAATTTTCACGCCAATTCACCTAGTCTCTAGTGCCATGGACCGTTGCTAGACGGCCACCCATGGTAACAGGCCCTTGTGGGACACGGGCCCAAGTCTAGCTGAGGGTGAACCTAAAAGGTCACACACAATTCACCGAGGAGGTTGAGAGATCGACTTGGAGTCAATCTCGAAGGATGAAATAAGTAATTGGATTACTTAAGGGAAAGTCCATTGGATGGCCAGCCGATATTGTATCGGGCTTTCATTTAATCGGTAAATTAGATTTTCGATTAAATATGGAAAGTTGAGATGTTGAGACGTTGGATCTTTTAATTGGATTAAAAGATCAATGGGAATAATTTAAGTGGACATTAAATTGGATTTAATATTGGGTTCGTCGTAATTGGATTACGATAAAACCCGGTCCATTAAATTATACCCGAGAGGAGAAATAATTCGTAATTTGGAATAGGAAGAAGTTGGACTTCTTCCCTTAATTAAACTGAAAGGAATTGTGGATCGTCCCGGGAAAAGCGCGAATGCGGAAGCGCGGTATAATTAAAAAATAAATGCGGAATTTAAACATGCTTTTAAATTAAAACACGTTTCAAAGGGTGTGCCTTTGAAATTTCCCGGGCGTTCGGTGTATCTCATGAACGAATAACATAAAATAAATCATGGAGGCCATAGGGTTGGAAAATAAAAGAGGACGAAAATCATAAACGAGACCTACCCGTTGTCGTTTTCGTCTTCAACGGCTACACGCGTTGTTCCCCGTTTTACACCAAGATCTCGTTCTTGAGACCCTCCAAATCGTGACACACGATCCACCCACGTATCTTGCACGTCGTGCTAGCAACGAACAAGTTTATATTTTGGAGTGGATGAATCAACAACACGTTATGAATTAACGGTATTGATTCATCAAGTTCTAATGTTCCAAGAACAAGAGAACAAAGAAAATAATTTTCTTGGAGTGTGTGAGAGAGAGAGGGCGGACGAGAGAGAGGGAGAGAGAATCCGTGTGTGTGTGTTGTAGTGTGTGTGTTGGAGTTTCATCATCATTCAACTTGTAGGATGCTAGGGGTTTATATAGAAGAGGAGTCTAATCCTCTTTAAACTCCTCTTTTAAGAACTCTAATTTGACTAGGATTTTGACCTAGTCAAAGTCCTAGTCAAAGTAGTGTTTTGACCTAGTCAAAACAATCCTAGCCATCCATCTCTCCCATTGATCTCAACCGTTGATTTAATTTAATGGAATATTTAAAACCTATTTAAATATTTCCAAGAGGCTAAAATAAATATAAATATTATTTTAAGCCCATTAAATAAATCCCTTTGATAAATCTAATTTATCAATTTAATTCCTTATATCTAATAGAAGGAATTATTTCTCCAAGAAAAATAAAGGACCCGATTAAATCCAATTTAATCATTCCTTCACTCCAATATTTAATTCCTAATTAAATATCTAAATGTGTGTGGATAGTGTGTGACTCTTTAGGTTCACCTTTCAGCTAGACTTGGTCGGATTTCTAGAATCCTTCCGTTACCATGGGTGGCCATCTAGCAACGGTCCATGGCACTAGAGACTAGGTGAAATATTTAGGGATGAACATTTAGGCTCTAACAGTACACTTGTCCTTCTGTCTTCGGTCTCATCACTTAGAGTCTAGGGCACGGAAAAAGCAGGTACCCATTTTGGACCTAAGTGTCGGTCTGTCCTCACTAAACGCCGCAAGGGAATCCTTCCCTTCTGTTCAGTCACTGTGGCCACAGTTTTAGGGACAAGACCTAGAGTATACATGAGACTCAACTGCCAAACCTATTGACAGGAGACAGATCCTTTCTTGGAAACTACTGTCACTTTGCACACTAGAACTGCACTAGACATGGCTTATGACTACCAAAGAGAATTCTGGCAATCTCTCACCATATCTAAGATACAGCCCTGATGTACAGGTAAACTCAACAATTCCTCAAGTCAAAGGACTTGACCTGTACCGTTGGAACCGGGAATACACGTCATACCTTGCTGACCATACTCAAGGTCCTCCGTAAGACGGTTCCCGCGAGTCACCTCAGTCAGCTGCGTCCTCGCATGCTAACCCACTAACACTGCTTAGACGACCCTCGTCACCCGTCGATGAAACACGACAGCAGGTGCTTAGTGCAAGTCTCAAATGGAATCCCGGTATCCATTTTCGGGATTCCTTGACTTGGAGATTTCCGGACTGATTCGGGAAGACTGATTCCATGGACCTACCTCCAAGCGTAGTCCCAGTCCCCGAAATTGATTCTCAGTCCATGGGCTTCGTTTGCGTAGTGAACAGATATGGAAAACAAATATAAGTGAACACAAACAAAGTGATGCCAAATGAAATTCACTTCTTTATTCATTAATGATTTATCAAAACACCTATAATTGTCTAGACATAGGTTACATATACCCGCCAAAATTGGCTTACATGGTCACCTATTCTAACAATCTCCCACTTGACCTTTAAAGCCAATCACCCATATGCCTAATCCCCATCTTCTCAAGATGTTGCGTATGAGCACTCTGCGACATAGGCTTTGTCAGCGGGTCTGCTGTGTTGTCTGCTGAGTTGACTCGGTCCATCCGAACGTCACCTCTTGCTACCATTTCTCTAAGAAGATGGTAGTGTCTAAGAATGTGTTTTGGAACGGTGATGAGATCTCGGTTCCTTTGCTTGCGCTATTGCACCGTTGTTATCACAGAAGATGACAACGGGCTCGGCGATGCTAGGCACCACACCCAACTCTTGGATGTAGTTTCTCATCCAAACCGCTTCCTTAGCAGCTTCTGAAGCTGCTATGTATTCAGCCTCAGTGGTGGAGTCAGCAGTGGTTGCTTGCTTGGAACTTTTTCCAAGCCACTAGTCCTCCGTTGAGTTTGAATACATATCCCGATTGAGACTTGGCATCATCGTCATCAGACTGGAAGCTAGCGTCGCTAAAGCCTTCCAGAATAAGTTCTCCATTGCCATAGACCAAGAACATTTCCTTAGTCCTCCTAAGGTACTTAAGGATGCCCTTAACGGCATTCCAATGTGCCTCTCCTGCACAGGACTGATATCTGCTTGTCACGCTCAAAGCGTATGCAATGTCAGGCCTGGTGCAATGGACCGCATATTGGATGCTACCTACGGCAGAAGCATAGGGGATGACTTTCATCATTTCAAGTTCCTCATCAGTCTGCGGGGACTGCCTCTTGGACAACTTGATCCCATGCCTCATTGGAAGGAATCCTCGTTTGGAGTTGTCCATTCGATATCTCTTTAGGACTTTCTCCATATACGAGTTTTGGGTGAGCCCTAACATCCTTTTAGATCTGTCCCTGACAATCTGGATGCCTAGGATGTAGGAGACTTCACCCAAGTCCTTCATGGAAAACTTGGTTGACAACCATGCTTTTGTGTTTCCTAACATTCTGACGTCATTACCAATGAGCAGAATGTCATCCACGTAAAGCACTAGGAACGCTATAGAGCTCCCACTGACCTTCTTGTATACACAAGGGTCGGATTTGTTTTTGATGAAGTCATATCCCCGTATTACTTCATCAAATCGAATGTTCCAACTTCGGGATGCTTGTTTGAGGCCATAGATGGACTTTTGGAGACGACAGACCTTCTGTTCTTCTCCAGTGACCGTGAAACCCTCCGGCTGATCCATATACATCTCTTCTTCAACGAAACCGTTGAGGAAGGCCGTTTTCACGTCCATCTGCCATATTTCATAGTCATACCATGCTGCTATGGCAAGCAGGATCCGAATGGACTTAGCCATGGCTACTGGCGAGTAGGTATCCTCAAAATCGACCCCCGGGTCGTTGAGTGTATCCCTTAGCTACAAGCCTAGCCTTAAAGGTTGTGACTTCTCCATCAACGCCGAGTTTGCGCTTGTAGACCCACTTACAGCCCACTGGCTTAACACCTTTCGGTGGATCTACAAGTCTCCAAACTTGGTTCTCGCTCATGGAGTCCATTTCGGTCTTCATGGCCTTAAGCCATTTCCCGGAGTTGATGTCAGACATCGCTTCCCCGTATGTCTTAGGATCGTTATCCAGAAGATCGGTCGCACCTAGAAACCCATATCTCACTGGAGGTCTGGATTCTCTAGTGGACCTACGGAGGACGGGAACGTCAGTGGTGACTGTGGGCGCTGACTGTATCGGAGCCGGCGGTTCAGGGACCGGGACTGGCCTTTCTTGAGGTTGTCCTCCATGCCTAGCATGTTGGACTTATCTAGGTTGGTCAGCCCTCCGTGCATTAATCCTGAATCCCCTTCGTGAGGTTTCCGCGGCTATTTCTGATGGCTGAGTTCCATCACTTGATTCCTCAAGGATCAGCTCATCAGGTTGGATATCCTCCGGGAAGCCTTGCTCCAAGAATACTGCATTCCTTGAAACAATACCTTTTGTTCCAAAGGGTCATAAAAGTAATAACCCGCAGTTTCTCTAGGGTATCCAACGAACCTGCATAGGCTAGACCTGGATTCTAGCTTATCTCCCACTAACCTCTTGACGTATGCAGGGCTACCCCACACTTTCAAGTAGTTGTAGGACGCAGGCTTGCCGTGCCATATTTCATATGGCGTTTGGGTCAATGCACTGGTAGGCGCCAAATTCAACAACTTGGCTGCCGTTTCTAGTGCATAACCCCAAAACGATAAGGGCAATTTGGTAAAACTCATCATGGACCGAACCATGTCCAACAGGGTTCGGTTCCTCCTTTCAGAGATGCCATTTAACTGTGGTGTTCCGGGAGGTGTCCATTCCGATATTTATACCATTTTCTTTTAGATAATCTAGGAATTCGGCACTAAGGTATTCACCGCCTCGGTCTGACCGTAGGACTTTAATTTTGCAGTTGGTCTGGTTCTCCACTTCAAGCCTGAATTCTTTAAACCTCTCAAGAGCTTCAGACTTGTACCTCATCAGGAAAACATAACCGTACCGTGAATGATCATCGGTGAAGGTTATGAAGTAGGAGAACCCACCTCGAGCCTGCGTCCTTAGTGGTCCACATACGTCTGTATGGACCAAGTCCAACAGACCTGTGGCAAGCCTGCTTTGTCCTACAAAGGGCTTTTTGGTCATTTTCCCTCTTAGACAAGACTCACAAGTTGGTAGATCACTCAAGTCCCCAACCTCTAGGTTCTTTGAGTCTACCAACCTTTTCATCCTATCTTGGGATATGTGACCTAGCCTAGCGTGCCACAGACGTGCGTTCCCGTTATTATCTAATTTCCGTTTGTGTTGAGCGTTAAGAACGAAATTCGTTTGTTGCAAGATATAGAGCCCGTTGTGCAATGTACCAAGTAGATGAGCAATTCCACACCTCATCAAATAAAAGCAATTTTTATTGATTCTGAACTCATAACCACTATTGTCCAACAATGGAATGGAAATGATGTTCTTAATCATACTAGGTACAAAATAAACTTGCTCTAATTCTATGCTAATGGTATCACTAATTACTAAAGTGGCGGATCCTACTGCTTCTGCCGAGATGGCCTTGCCATTTCCAAGCTTCAGGATCATGTCCCCGCTACTTAGTTTTCTGCTTCTTTTCAAGCACCTGCAAATCATTGCAAATGTGAGCTCCACAGCCGGTATCCATTACCCAAGAGGCAGAATTAGTGACCATGTTAACCTCAATCACAAATATACCTTGGTTTGAGAAGAGTTTGGGGCACTCTCTCTTCCAATGCCCTTTCTCACGGCAGTTGATACATATGTCATATGCCTTTGACTGTTGCTTGGAGACAACCTTTCCCTTTCCTTTGCCTTTCCCCTCTTTGGCATTGGGAACACTCTGAGTGTTCGTAGCTGTTATGACGGCTTTTCCTTCCCCTTCTTCTTTTTCCAACGTCCGGCACCCTTGCCTTTCGTCTTGGAAGTTGAAGCACCTCCAAACAATACCGAAGGCGTGGACTTCTTAGTCGTTGCCTCGTATTGCACCAACATATTGATCAACTCATGAATGCCCTTCTCAAGTGTATTCATGTTATAGTTGACGATAAATTGGTCGAAGGAGGGTGGGAGTCACTGAAGGATCACATCTATGTACGTTTCGTTATCGAGACCTGCCTTTAGGTCCTCGAGCTTTTCCACTAGGGTAAGCATTTTAACCCCATGCTCTTGTACAGAGGATCCTTCTGTCATTTTAGTTCCAAAGAACGCCTTGGTCGCGACATACCTAGTATGCCGGTCCGGACTGCATAGCAATCCTTAAGGCGAGCCATGATGGAAGGGACATCGTCTAGCCTTTCATATTGCTTCTGAATCTCATTGGTCATCGAAGCAAGTATGATGCTACGGACCTTCCGGTTATCCTTATGCCAAGTCTCGAACGTCTCACGTTCTTCTGGCGTGGATCCTTCCGGTAAGGTCCTCGGGAGAGGCTCGTCCATGACGTAGCCTTGGTTCTCGTAATCTAGGACTATCCTGAGATTGCGCAACCAGTCGTTGTAATTTGTTCCATTGAATTTGTTTGTCTCAAGAATGGTTGATAGTGGGTTCTTAGACATTTTAAAATCTACATTTAGAAAACAACGCGCGATCAGCAGAAAATAAAGACGGTGGTTTGACGAAATAATTAAATGCTTGGTCTTTAGTCATTTAATTCTCCCACTATTTATACGAAAACACGGTACTCTCAAACGTGATTTTCGGGAAATCCTTTCCTAGTGGGCTTGGGATCCACAGCGATTTTTCCCATACCCCGCTTTTACGATTCGCATGGAAAAGATCCTGTGGGAGGTATTCCATACCATTCTCGTTCCACGAGATTCCCAAGATTATTGCCTCACCCTTTCGCATGATCCCGAGGACTCCAAGCGAATCATGCTAATTGGGCGTTAGACCCGACCCAATCGACCGAACCATGGACCCACTGGTACCCCCACGACTCGTGAGACAGGTAACAGTAGCCCATTTTTCGTTCATGACACAGTGCAGCTTCTTTTAAGTACAATAACGTGCCACGACTCGTGAGACCACGCTATTGACCTAAAACAGCTTCCTCACTGTGCCATGGATTGGAAGGCAAGGACAAACTCCTAGAGTTCATGTCCACTTTATCTAGGGTCTAATATTTCAACATTGGTCCAACCAATGTGAGAGTAGTGAATGACCGAGATCTCATAATATATCCATACATTCATCCATAATGCATAAATAAAATCCATCCATAGCAGTTATATGATAAATAAAAGCCATTCATCCATCATAATAATCACATGCAAAATTAAAGCCAAGCACGCCCCTGTTGGATGATCACGAGCCCGAATCCTATGCGATCCACTGAGCCCGCAGTGGATCTATGGCCAATCTAGGGTTGGTCCTATACTATTACAATAATAGTAACCCAATCATCATGCTGATGGGCCTTGGTCTCTTTTTCTCTTTCTTCACTTCATGGAAAACGCCAAGGGACCTCCGGTCTGGGCTCTCCATGTGGTCCTTCCTTCTTCTCCACCAATTACAAAAAATGGAAACCTCACTCCTAGTCTACTCTCATTACATATTAAAAAATAGAAACCCCAGCGAAAACCCGGGGGGAGTACATAAGGAGGGAGGTAGAAAGCCTTATTATTCCAAGGCACTAGAAAGAGAGAAGGAGAAAGCAGTTAAAGAGGCACACAGGCCCAACAGAAAATTAAACCATACATCCGGTCTAGGGCTCGTGATCATCCATTTCCATCCAACACACATAATCACATGATCCAATCACATAATTACAATATACCAATAATTCATGATTTCCAATCATAATAATTCAAAACAGAAATAAATGATCATGTGCGCAACGTGTGAAAAATAAAACGCAAATATTGGTAATAATATTTTTTTTTCGTTTTAGGAAAACCTTTCCTCATTATTTTAAGTAAAATAACCCCGGGATTCCAAATCCAATTTATTTTACTCCTAAAATAATGTCTTTAGGAATTTAGGCAAAATTGAACCCAGAAACGAATTTTCAGAATTAATTCAAAATTAAAACTGAAAAGTAAATAAATAAAAAAAAAAATAATACTAGGGTTTCAAGAAACCCTAGCTGCAGCAGCCACCGGCCGCCGCCACCGGCAGCAGCCGGCAGGCCGTGCGCGCTGCCTGGCCGGGCGCGCGCGCGCAGGCCCTTGCCTGCGTGCGCGCGCGCCTGGCCGGCAGCGCGCTGCGCGGCCTGGTGTTCCGGCAGGCCGTCACGCGCGCAGGCTCCTCTGCCTCGCGCGCGCGCCGGCCTGCTGGTCGCCAGCCGCGTGCCTGCGCTGCGCGCAGTGCGCGCGCGCGCAGACGCCTCCGTCTGCGTGCGCGAGCGCCTGGCAGCGCGCCTGGTGCCGTCCGCGCGCGGGCTCTCCGCCCGTCGACGCAATGAAGCATACGTGGTCTCGAGTATTAAGCATAGATGCCTAGTCAAGGATGGGAACCGACGCCCAATTCCATACCCTAGACTAAGGCCGGTAGACGGAAGGATCGTACCCGTACGGAATCGGCGCCTAAATGTTCACGCCAATTCACCTAGTCTCTAGTGCCATGGACCGTTGCTAGATGGCCACCCATGGTAACAGGCCCTTGTGGGACACGGGCCCAAGTCTAGCTGAGGGTGAACCTAAAAGGTCACACACAATTCACCGAGGAGGTTGAGAGATCGACTTGGAGTCAATCTCGAAGGATGAAATAAGTAATTGGATTACTTAAGGGAAAGTCCATTGGATGGCCAGCCGATATTGTATCGGGCTTTCATTTAATCGGTAAATTAGATTTTCGATTAAATATGGAAAGTTGAGATGTTGAGACGTTGGATCTTTTAATTGGATTAAAAGATCAACGGGAATAATTTAAGTGGACATTAAATTGGATTTAATATTGGGTTCGTCGTAATTGGATTACGATAAAACCCGGTCCATTAAATTATACCCGAGAGGAGAAATAATTCGTAATTTGGAATAGGAAGAAGTTGGACTTCTTCCCTTAATTAAACTGAAAGGAATTGTGGATCGTCCCGGGAAAAGCGCGAATGCGGAAGCGCGGTATAATTAAAAAATAAATGCGGAATTTAAACATGCTTTTAAATTAAAACACGTTTCAAAGGGTGTGCCTTTGAAATTTCCCGGGCGTTCGGTGTATCTCATGAACGAATAACATAAAATAAATCATGGAGGCCATAGGGTTGGAAAATAAAAGAGGACGAAAATCATAAACGAGACCTACCCGTTGTCGTTTTCGTCTTCAACGGCTACACGCGTTGTTCCCCGTTTTGCACCAAGATCTCGTTCTTGAGACCCTCCAAATCGTGACACACGATCCACCCACGTATCTTGCACGTCGTGCTAGCAACGAACAAGTTTATATTTTGGAGTGGATGAATCAACAACACGTTATGAATTAACGGTATTGATTCATCAAGTTCTAATGTTCCAAGAACAAGAGAACAAAGAAAATAATTTTCTTGGAGTGTGTGAGAGAGAGAGGGCGGACGAGAGAGAGGGAGAGAGAATCCGTGTGTGTGTGTTGTAGTGTGTGTGTTGGAGTTTCATCATCATTCAACTTGTAGGATGCTAGGGGTTTATATAGAAGAGGAGTCTAATCCTCTTTAAACTCCTCTTTTAAGAACTCTAATTTGACTAGGATTTTGACCTAGTCAAAGTCCTAGTCAAAGTAGTGTTTTGACCTAGTCAAAACAATCCTAGCCATCCATCTCTCCCATTGATCTCAACCGTTGATTTTAATTTAATGGAATATTTAAAACCTATTTAAATATTTCCAAGAGGCTAAAATAAATATAAATATTATTTTAAGCCCATTAAATAAATCCCTTTGATAAATCTAATTTATCAATTTAATTCCTTATATCTAATAGAAGGAATTATTTCTCCAAGAAAAATAAAGGACCCGATTAAATCCAATTTAATCATTCCTTCACTCCAATATTTAATTCCTAATTAAATATCTAAATGTGTGTGGATAGTGTGTGACTCTTTAGGTTCACCTTTCAGCTAGACTTGGTCGGATTTCTAGAATCCTTCCGTTACCATGGGTGGCCATCTAGCAACGGTCCATGGCACTAGAGACTAGGTGAAATATTTAGGGATGAACATTTAGGCTCTAACAGTACACTTGTCCTTCTGTCTTCGGTCTCATCACTTAGAGTCTAGGGCACGGAAAAAGCAGGTACCCATTTTGGACCTAAGTGTCGGTCTGTCCTCACTAAACGCCGCAAGGGAATCCTTCCCTTCTGTTCAGTCACTGTGGCCACAGTTTTAGGGACAAGACCTAGAGTATACATGAGACTCAACTGCCAAAACCTATTGACAGGAGACAGATCCTTTCTTGGAAACTACTGTCACTTTGCACACTAGAACTGCACTAGACATGGCTTATGACTACCAAAGAGAATTCTGGCAATCTCTCACCATATCTAAGATACAGCCCTGATGTACAGGTAAACTCAGCAATTCCTCAAGTCAAAGGACTTGACCTGTACCGTTGGAACCGGGAATACACGTCATACCTTGCTGACCATACTCAAGGTCCTCCGTAAGACGGTTCCCGCGAGTCACCTCAGTCAGCTGCGTCCTCGCATGCTAACCCACTAACACTGCTTAGACGACCCTCGTCACCCGTCGATGAAACACGACAGCAGGTGCTTAGTGCAAGTCTCAAATGGAATCCCGGTACCCATTTTCGGGATTCCTTGACTTGGAGATTTCCGGACTGATTCGGGAAGACTGATTCCATGGACCTACCTCCAAGCGTAGTCCCAGTCCCCGAAATTGATTCTCAGTCCGTGGGCTTCGTTTGCGTAGTGAACAGATATGGAAAACAAATATAAGTGAACACAAACAAAGTGATGCCAAATGAAATTCACTTCTTTATTCATTAATGATTTATCAAACACCTATAATTGTCTAGACATAGGTTACATATACCCGCCAAAATTGGCTTACATGGTCACCTATTCTAACATAAACATGGCCGACATGCTCCCTTGGAGGAAGCAAAATCAGCCATGTTGCATGCTAGGTGGTATGTTGACTTGTCTCTTTTGGAAAGAGACAAATCAACTCCAATCAAGCTCTTCCCTTTTTGGTATGATTTGATCATACCATAAATTTTGGTAGGCTTGATTGAAGAATTGATGGTGATTGATTAGAATGAATCTAGACATCCTTGGATGAACCTAGACACATTCCAATAATCACATTAATTATGTATATATATGAGAATATACAACACCAAGCATAAGTGATTCATTATTCATCTTTTTCTAGGAAAAAGAGAAGACAAAAATCCTCTCCTCTCTCTCAATTTTCGTGCTCTCTCCCTCTCGTACACTTGTGTTCTTCACTTGATTTTGAATCAAGAAGAAGAACAAAGTAGGTTAAGAGAACACTAATTCATAGTGTTCTTCTCTTAAACCGATTCCTTCTAAACCCGTTCCTAGCAAGAAGAACGTGAATTTCTTACGGTGTGGTGTGGATCACCTTTGGAGAATCCATACGTTTGGATTTCGTGAGCATTCCGGAGAAGGAACAACGCAAGTAGCCGGGAGCATACGCTAAACAATCAAAGGTAACGGTTTATTACGCTTTGATTGATTTCATTTATATATCTATGCCCTATGTGCTTAAATATATGTTTTAATATTTACACATCCTACATCGAACGCCCGGTTGAGCACCCAAGGGTACACCCCTTGGGATCCGTTTATTTAAATCGGTTTTAAATTTACGCATAATTTCTCGCATTTCTCGCTTCCGCTCGCGCTCTTGGCTGAAACATGGCTGATTTTTCTTCCTCCAAGGGAGCATGTCGGCTATGTTTAATTAAGGGAAGAAGTCCAACTTCTTCCTATTCCAAATTAGGAATTATTTCTCCTCTCGGGTATAATTTAACGGACCGGGTTTTATCGTAATTCAATTACGACGAACCCAATATTAAATCCAATTTAATGTCCACTTAAATTATTCCCGTTGATCTTTTAATCCAATTAAAAGATCCAACGTCTCAACATCTCAACTTTCCATATTTAATCGAAAATTCAATTTACCGATTAAATGAAAGCCCGATACAATATCGGCCCGTCCATCCAATGGACTTTCCCTTAAGTAATCCAATTACTTATTTTATCCTTCGAGATTGACTCCAAGTCGATCTCTCAACCTCCTCGGTGATTTGTGTGTGACCCTTTAGGTTCACCCTCAGCTAGACTTGGGCCCGTATCCCACAAGGGCCCGTTACCATGGGTGGCCGTCTAGCAACGGTCCATGGCACTAGAGACTAGGTGAATTGGCGTGAACATTTAGGCGCCGATTCCGTATGGGTACGATCCTTCCGTCTACCGTCTCCCGGCCTTAGTCTAGGGTATGGAATTGGGCGTCGGTTCCCATCCTTGACTAGGCATCTATGCTTAATACTCGAGACCACATATGCTTCATTGCGTCGACTCAGGAAACCATTCCCTGTTCGACCAACCACTATGGCCACAGCTTCAAACAGCATGAACGTGTCTCCGAGTGCATAGGAGATACCTCTGTCACATACTGACAGGGGACGGATCCTCTTCTTGGAATCCACCGTCCTCGCTACACATTCTGACTGCACTGGACAAGGCTTATAATGATCATCTTACAGAATGATCACCTCTCGCCAGATCCAAGATACAGCCGTCCTGTGCACGTGACTACCATGATTCCTGAAGTCTGAGGATTACTCCCGTACTATCGGAACCGGGGAATCCAATCATACCGACCAAGCCTCCAAGGCTTCCATATGATGATCCCCGCGAGTCAGTCCAGTCGGCTCGACCCCAGTCGACCAACCCATCAAGATCGTGTAGGCGTCCCACGCCTGTCGCCGATGAAACACGGCACTCATCTAATGAACACGACTCTTGACGCAAGTCTCAATAGGACTCTCGATGCCCTGTCTCGAGGTCCTCGACTTGGAACGTTTCAGACCCAACTCTTAATCAGTTGGTTTCATGACCACCATCCAATGCGTGGCCCAACTGCACGAGTTGTTATCCATGGTCTGTGGGCTTTGTTGCGATATAAGTTAAACACCATTTTAACAAATGTAAGATGAGCGCAACAAAGAAGGTACCATTGGTGACGAATACTCATCTTATTCATCACATAATAATATTATATTCACATCAAGTTGTCGGATAGGTTACAAATTGCCAAACCTATTGGCTTTCTGGTCACCTATTCCAACAATCTCCCACTTGACCTAAAGCCAATCACCCATTGACCTCGAACCTCTTATTCAGATGGTGAGTATGTGGATCTGCTATGTTTTCTGCGGAGCTGGCTCGGTATTTTCTGCACGATATTCTGAAAATATGTTAATTTTGCATTTTTGATTTTGGGATAATTGGATTATTCCTTGAATTAAATTTGCTTAATTAATTTGGGATTAATACATGCATTGGATGCATTGTGTAAAATGTCCATTAAATTTGAAATTTGAAATTTGCATATTATTTATATATTTATGCTTTTGTGATGTTGGACATCACTTGGATATTTGGAATATCCATTGGTTTTATTACATGATTATTTGGAATAATTATGTTATGTGAGTTGATGGAATCAACATGGGATGATCACAAAGCCCTAGACCTTGTGTATGGATGAATGAATGTTTATTTATTTTCTGTTGGATGGGGCCTGCGTGCCTCTTGTTTTTGGGACTATCATCTCCCGTATTTTTCAGCCTCATGATGTTAAGGCTTGTTTTCTTTATTACCGATGTATTACTTTCAGTTGTAATGAGAGTAGATAGGATTGGTGAGGTTTCAATTTTAACAAGCAATTGGAGTCGGAGACCCCAAGGAGGAGCATCAAGGCGTGAAACAAGAGCACTACAAGGCCCATTGGAATGACACTGGGTATATTACTATTGTAATAATTTAGGACCACCCTAGACAGACCATAGACTCACTGCGGGCTCAGTGGGTCGCATAGGTTGGGCTTGTGATCATCCTAACAGGGGTATGCTATGTTTTACGCATGCGGCGTTTTTTATTTATCGCTTTAAATATTGGATATTTATGCATGCTAAAACACCATAATGAGATGAGGTCTCGGTCACACTTAAACTCTCATTTGGTTGGACCAAATTAAATATTAGGCCCAGAACGGACTTGGATCAAAATGGTATTTTGGTCTGTCCGAGCCTTCCATCCACAGCAATGTGGTGAGGAAGCTACCACTACCCAAGTGTGGTCTCACGAGTCGTGCCACACTTGGACTAGGGGAAAGCTGCACTATTGTTGTGAACAAAAAGACTGCGCTCGCTGTTTCCCTGTCTCACGAGTCGTGGGGGGCGACAGTTTGAGGCATGATTTGGTTGATGGGTCGGGCCCAACACTGAGTAACATGGTTCGCTTGGAGTCCTCGGGACCATGTGAATAGGTGAGGCAAAATATCTTGGGAATCTCATTGGATGAGAATGATATTGGATATCTCCCACGAGATCTTCTTCATGTGAATCGTAAAAGCGGGGCATGGAGATTACGCTTGTGGATCCCAAGCCCCACTAGGAAATGGTTTCCCGAAACTCCGCTTGAGAGTGGCGGACTTTCGTATAAATAGTGGGAGGGTTAAAGACTAAAAGACCAAGTCTTCAACTTGAACAATAATATTACCATCATCTGCTAATTTCTGCTTTACATTTTTTAATAATGTAGATATGTCTAAGAACCCGTTAACCATGATTCTTGAGACTAACAAATTCAACGGAACGAACTACTCGGACTGGCTGAGAAACCTGAGGATTGTCCTCGGTTTCGAGAACCAAGGCTACGTCTTCGACGAGCCGCCACCGAGCAACTTACCGGAGGGGTCCACGCCTGAAGAACGTTTGACGTTCGAGAAATGGCATGAGGACAACCGGAAAGTACGCAGTATCATACTGGCTTCGATGTCTAACGACATCCAGAAGTAGTATGAGAGGCTCGACAACGTCTCCGCCATAATGCTCCGCATGAACGAGGTTTATGCGGTTCCGGATAGGCATATTAGATATGCCGCTACAAAAGTATTCTTTGGCACCAAGCTCGCTGAAGGAGCGTCTGTACAGAGTCATGGGGTCAAGATGCTCTCCCTAGTGGAGAAACTCGAGGACCTTAAAGCTGGGCTTAACAATGACACGTACATTGACGTGATCCTCCAGTCGCTTCCTCCATCCTATGACCCGTTTGTTGTAAACTACAACATGAACGGACTTGAGAAGTCTATTCATGAGTTGATCAACATGCTGATCCAATACGAGGCAACGACCCACAAGTCGGCGCCGGCGGTATTGATAGGAGAGGCTTCGACCTCCAAGGCGAATGGCAAGAGGGCCGGACGCTGGAAGAGGAAAAAGGGCAAAGGGAAGACGGTTGTGGCCCCTGCTCACGCTCCGGGCGTCCCTGTTGCTCCGGTTGGACCGAGCAAAGGGAATGGGAAGGCCCGTGGTTCTCAGCGGTCCAAGGTAAATGATGTCTGCATGAATTGCCAAGGGAAAGGGCATTGGAAGAGGGAGTGCCCACAACTCCTCTCCAACCCAGGTGTGTTTGTGGTTGAAGTTAATATGATTACTAATTCTGCTTCATGGGTATTGGATACCGGGTATGGTGCTCACATCTACAATGATCTGCAGGCACTGCAAAGAAGCAGAAGGCTAACCAAGGATGAGATGATCCTGAGGCTAGGCGATGGCAAGGCCGTTGCTGCGGAGGCCGTAGGATCACAAGAGTTAGCCATTAGTAGTCATGTTAGGATTGTACTAAATGACTGTTTCTATGTACCTAGCATGATTAAAGACATTGTTTCCATCCCGGTCCTTGAAAAGGAGGGATATGAATTTACCATCAATAAAAACGGTTTTTTCATTATCAAAGATGGTATTTCTCATTTGCTTGGTACATTGGTCAACGGTCTGTACATACTTCAACATTCTAATTGGATTATGACTGCAGAACACAAACGAAAACGTGATGATCATAATAAGGCACAGATATGGCATGCGAGGTTAGGTCATATCTCTAAAGATAGGATAAGAAGGTTGGTGGACTCAAAGAGTCTAGAAATAGACGATTTGGACAACCTACCGACCTGCGAATCCTGTCTAAAGGGAAAGATGATCAAGAAACCCTTTGTTGGACAAAGTACGCTAGCCACTGGTCTATTGGATTTGATCCATACAGATGTCTGTGGTCCACTAAATACTCAGGCTAGAGGTGGGTACTCGTACTTCATAACCTTTACCGATGATCACTCACGGTATGGTTATGTTTACCTGATGAGGTACAAGTCTGAAGCCTTTGGAAGTTTTAAAGAATACAGACTTGAAGTAGAGAACCAAACCGGTCGAAAGATCAAAGCCCTTCGGTCGGACCGAGGTGGAGAGTATTTGAGTGGTGAGTTTACTGATTATCTAAAAGAGAATGGGATTCTCTCTCAGTGGACCCCTCCTGGAACACCGCAGCTTAATGGTGTGTCTGAAAGGAGGAATCGGACCTTGTTGGACATGGTCCGATCCATGATGAGTTTTACCGAACTACCCATTTCCTTCTGGGGATACGCTCTTGAGACGTCGGCCAAAGTTTTGAACTTGGCGCCATCTAAAAGGGTACCCCAGACCCCATATGAGATATGGCATGGCAAGCCTGCCTCCTACAAATACTTGAAAGTGTGGGGTTGCCCCGCATATGTCAAGAGATTAGTGGGAGATAAACTGGACTCGAGGTCTAGTTTATGCAGGTTCATCGGCTATCCGAAAGAAACTGCGGGGTATTATTTCTATGATCCCTCCGAGCAAAAGGTTTTTGTCTCGCGAAACGCAGTGTTCTTGGAAAAAGATTTTCCATCGGATAGTCGACGCGATGAGGTGCTCCTTGAGGAATCAAGTGAGGAACCCCAAGAGGCGGCAGTGACATCTGAGCCTAAAGTTCCCACTGATATTGTTCCAGTCCTCCGTAGGTCGGCCAGAGTATCCCATGCACCTGATAGGTATGGATTTCTGGGCCTGACCAGTCAGTTGGATAATGATCCAAAGACGTACGGGGAAGCGATGTCGGACATCGATTCGGACAAGTGGCTTGAGGCCATGAAATCCGAGATGGACTCGATGGGTACAAACAAGGTTTGGACCCTAGCAGATCCACCAAAAGGGGTTAAACCCGAAGCTGGAACATACGTTTTGATGAAGTCATACGGGGATATGATTTCATCAAGAACGAGTCCGATCCTTGTGTATACAAGAAGATCAGTGGGAGCTCAGTTGCGTTTCTGGTGCTTTACGTGGATGACATCTTGCTCATTGGGAATGATGCTAAGATGTTGGGTACCACTAAAGCTTGGCTGTCAATGCAATTCTCCATGAAGGATATGGGCGAGGCATCCTACATCCTCGGCATCAAGATCTACAGGGATAGATCTAGAAGGATGTTAGGAATGGCCCAGTCCTCGTACATTGAGAAAGTCTTGAAGAGATTCAAGATGGAGAACTCAAAACGAGGATTCCTTCCTATGAGGCATGAAATTAAGTTATCCAAGAAGCAGTCTCCTAAGACTGATGAGGAGCTTAAATGGATGTTGGACATCCCTATGCTTCAGCCGTAGGCAGCATGCAGTATGTTGTTCAGTGCACTATACTTGATGTGGCTTTCGCTTTGAGCGTAACTAGTCGATATCAGTCGTGTGCCGGGAAGGCACACTGGAGTGCAGTCAAGACTATCCTTCAGTACATGAAAAAGGACTAAGGATATGCTCTTGATCTACGGCGGTGGAGAGTTGATACTGGAAGGCTATAGCGACGCTAGCTTCCAGTCGGATGACGATGATGCCAAGTCTCAGTCTGGTTTTGTATTTAGACTAAATGGTGGCGTGGTTACTTGGAACCCAGGCTACCACGACGGACTCCACCATAGAGTTTTGAATACATAGCGGCTTTGGAAGCTGCTACAGAGTGGTTTGGTTGATGAGCTACATCCAAGGGTTTGATGTAGTACCTAGCATTGCTAAGCCTATAATTATCTTTTATGATAACAAACGGGGCGATAGCATTAGCAAAGGAACCGAGGTCTCATCACGATCCAAGCATATTCTTAGACGCTACCATCTACTTAGAGAGATGGATAGCAGGACTGACGTTCGGTTGGACCGAGTCAGCTCCGCAGAAAACATAGCAGATCCACTTGCTAAGCCCATGTCGCAAGTTGCCCATACTCACCATCTGAATAACAGGTTCGAGGTCAATGGGTGATTGGCTTTAGGTCAAGTGGGAGATTGTTGGAATAGGTGACCAGAAAGCCAATAAGTTTGGCAATTTGTAACCTATCCGAAAACTTGATGTGAATGTAATATTATTATGTGATGAATAAGATGAGTGTTCGTCACCAATGGTACCTTCTTTATTGCGCTCATCTTACATTTGTTAAAATGGTGTTTAACTTACATCACAACAAAGCCCACAGACCATGGATAACAACTCGTGCAGTTGGGCCACGCATTGGATGGTGGTCATGAAACCAACTGATTAAGAGTTGGGTCTGAAACGTTCCAAGTCGAGGACCTCGAGACAGGGCATCGAGAGTCCTATTGAGACTTGCGTCAAGAGTCGTGTTCATTGGATGAGTGTCGTGTTTCATCGGCGACAGGCGTGGGACGTCTACACGATCTTGATGGGTTGGTCGACTGGGGTCGAGCCGACTGGACTTACTCGCGGGGATCATCATATGGAAGCCTTGGAGGCTTGGTCGGTATGATTGGTTTTCCCCGGTTCCGATAGTACGGGAGTAATCCTCAGACTTTAGGGATCATGGCAGTCGCGTGCACAGGACGGCTGTATCTTGGATCTGGCGAGAGGTAATCATTCTGTAAGATGATTATCATAAGCCTTGTCCAGTGCAGTCAGAATATGTAGCGAGGACGGTGGATTCCAAGAAGAGGATCCGTCCCCTGTCAGTATGTGACAGAGGTATCTCCTATGCACTCGGAGACACGTTCATGCTGTTTGAAGCTGTGGCCATAGTGGTTGGTCGAACAGGGAATGGTTTCCTGTGTCGACACAATGAAGTATACGTGGTCTCGAGTATTAAGCATAGATGCCTAGACAAGGATGGGAACCGACGCCTAATTCCATACCCTAGACTAAGGCCGGGAGATGGTAGACGGAAGGATCGTACCCGTACGGAATCGGCGCCTAAATGTTCACGCTAATTCACCTAGTCTCTAGTGCCATGGACCGTTGCTAGACGCCACCCATGGTAACGGGCCCTTGTGGGACACGGGCCCAAGTCTAGCTGAGGGTGAACCTAAAGGGTCACACACAAATCACCGAGGAGGTTGAGAGATCGACTTGGAGTCAATCTCGAAGGATAAAATAAGTAATTGGATTACTTAAGGGAAAGTCCATTGGATGGACGGGCCGATATTGTATCGGGCTTTCATTTAATCGGTAAATTGGATTTTCGATTAAATATGGAAAGTTGAGATGTTGAGACGTTGGATCTTTTAATTGGATTAAAAGATCAACGGGAATAATTTAAGTGGACATTAAATTGGATTTAATATTGGGTTCGTCGTAATTGGATTACGATAAAACCCGGTCCGTTAAATTATACCCGAGAGGAGAAATAATTCCTAATTTGGAATAGGAAGAAGTTGGACTTCTTCCCTTAATTAAACATAGCCGACATGCTCCCTTGGAGGAAGCAAAATCAGCCATGTTGCATGCTAGGTGGTATGTTGACTTGTCTCTTTTGGAAAGAGACAAATCAACTTCAATCAAGCTCTTCCCTTTTGGTATGATTTGATCATACCATAAATTTTGGTAGGCTTGATTGAAGAATTGATGGTGATTGATTGGAATGAATCTAGACATCCTTGGATGAACCTAGACACATTCCAATAATAACATTAATTATGTATATATATTAGAATATACAACACCTAGCATAAGTGATTCATTATTCATCTTTTTCTAGGAAAAAGAGAAGACAAAAATCCTCTCCTCTCTCTCAAAATTTCGTGCTCCCTCCCTCTCTTACACTTGTGTTCTTCACTTGATTTTGAATCAAGAAGAAGAACAAAGTAAGTTTAAGAGAACACTAATTCATAGTGTTCTTCTCTTAAACCGATTCCTTCCTAAACCCGTTCTTTTCTAGCAAGAAGAACGTGTGTTTCTTCCGGTGTGGTGTGGATCACCTTTGGAGAATCCATATGTTTGGATTTCGTGAGCATTCCGGAGAAGGAACAACGCTAGTAGCCGGGAGCATACGCTAAACAATCAAACGTAACGGTTTATTACGCTTTGATTGATTTCAATTGTATATCTATGCCCTATGTGTTTAAATATATGTTTTAATATTTACACATCCTACATCGAACGCCCGGTTGAGCACCCAAGGGTACACCCCTTGGGATTCGCGTATTTTGAATTTGATTTGCTAGATGGCCACCCATGGTAACGGACGAATTCTAGGAATCCGACCAAGTCTAGCTGAATGGTGAACCTAAAGAGTCACACACTATCCACACACACACTTAGTATTTAATTTAGAATTAAATATTGGAGTAAAGGAATGATTAAAATAGATTTAATCGGGTCCTATATTTTCTTGGAGAAATTAATTCCTTCTATTTGATAAAGGGAATTAAATTAATAAATAGGATTTATTAAAAGGGTTGATTTAATGGGCTTAGAATAAATTATAATATTTATTTATTATATTATATTTATTCTTTTAGCCTTTTGGAATATTTAATGGGATTTAAATATTCGATTAAATTAAAATCAACGGTTGAGATGAAAAGGGGAGATGGAAGGCTAGGATTCGTTTGACTAGGTCAAACACTAGTTTGATTAGGACTTTGACTAGGTCAAAATCCTAGTCAAATTAGATTACTTAGAGTTTGAGTTTAAAGAGGATTAAACTCCTCCTCTATATAAACCTCTAGCTTCCAACAATTGTAGGATGATGATTCTTGAAAACACACACAACACACACTCTCCCCTTCCTCCTACCTCTCGTCCGCCCCTCTCTCTTTCTCCAACAAAGAAAGTATTTTTTTCTTAGTTCTTTTTGTTCTTGGAACATCAAGAACTTAGACGAACCAATACCGTTAATTGATAACGTGTTATTGATTCGTCCACTCCAAAAATTATACACTTGTTCGTTGCTAGCACGACGTGCAAGATACGTGGGTGGATCGTGTGTCACGATTTGGAGGGTCTCAAGAATGAGATCTCGGTGCAAAACGGGAAACAACGCGAGTAGCCGTTGAAGACGAAAACGACAACGGGTAGGTCTCGTTTTATCTTTTCGTCCCTCTTTAATTTTTCAACTCTATGGCCTCCATGATTTCTTTATTTGTTATATGATCATGAGATACACCGAACACCCGGGAACCTCAAGGGCACACCCCTTGAGCGTGTTCTTTTCAATTAAAAGCATGCCTTTTATTTTTGTACATTTATTTTCATCGCGCTTCCGCATTCGCGCAATTCCCCGGACGATCCACCGATTTCTTTCATGTGACTCTTTAGGTTCACCATTCAGCTAGACTTGGTCGGATTCCTAGATCCGCCCATTACCATGGGTGGCCATCTAGCAACGGTCCATGGCACTAGAGACTAGGTGAAATAATCGGGGATGAACATTTAGACTCTAACAATACACTTGTCCTTCTATCTTCGGTCTCATCACTTAGAGTCTAGGGCACGGAAAAAGCAGGTACCCATTTTGGACCTAAGTGTCGGTCTGTCCTTACTAAACGCAGCAAGGGAAACCTTCCCTTCTGTTCAGTTACTGTGGCCACAGATTTCAGGGACAAGACACAGAGCATTCATGAGACTCAACTATCAATACCTTTTGACAGGAGATAGATCCTTTCTTGGAAACTACTGTCACTCTGTACACCCGAGCTACACTAGACATGGCTTATGACTACTCAAGAATATTTTGGCAATTTCTCACCATATCTAAGATACAGACCTGATGCACAGGTAAACTCAGCAGTTCCTCTAGTCAAAGGACTTGGCCTGTACCGTTGGAACCGGGAATACACATCATACCTTGCTAACCATACTCAAGGTCCTCCGTAAGACGGTTCCCGTGAGTCACCTCAGTCAGCTGCTTCCTAGCATGCTGACCCACTAACACTGCTTAGACGACCTTCGTCACCCGTCGATGCAATACGACAGCAGATGCTTAGTGCAAGTCTCAAAGGGAATCCCGGTACCCATTTTCGGGATTCCTTGACTTGGACATTTTCGGACTGATTCGATAAGACTGATTTCATGGACCTACCTCCAAGCATAGTCCCAGTCCCCGAAATCGATTCTCAGTCCGTGGGCTTTGTTTGCGTAGTGAACAGAAATGTAAATGCAGATATAAGTGAACGTAAACAAAGTATTGCCATATGAATTTTCACTTCTTTATTCATAAATGTTTTTATCAAATACCAAAAAATTGTCTAGACATAGGTTACATATTCCTGCCAAAATTGGCTTACATGGTCACCTATTCTAACAATCTCCCACTTGACCTTTAAAGCCAATTGCCCATATGCCTAATCCCCATCTCTCAAGATGTTGCATATGAGCGCTCTGCGACATAGGCTTTGTCAGCGGGTCTGCTGTGTTGTCTGCTGAGTTGACTCGGTCCATCCGGAAGTCACCTCTTCCTACCATTTCTCTAAGAAGATGGTAGCGTCTAAGAATGTGTTTGGAACGGTGATGAGATCTCGGTTCCGTTGCTTGCGCTATTGCTCCGTTGTTATCACAGAAGATTACAATGGGCTCGGCGATGCTAGGCACCACACCCAACTCTTGGATGTAGTTTCTCATCCAAACCGCTTCCTTAGCAGCTTCTGAAGCTGCTATGTATTCAGCCTCTGTGGTGGAGTCAGCAATGGTTGTTTGCTTGGAACTTTTCCAAGCTACTACTCCTCCATTGAGTTTGAATACGTACCCCATTGAGACTTGGCATCATCGTCATCAGACTGGAAGCTAGCGTCGCTAAAGCCTTCCAGAATTAGTTCTCCATTGCCATAGACTAAGAACATCTCCTTAGTCCTCCTTAGGTACTTAAGGATGCCCTTAACAGCATTCCAATGTGCTTCTCCTGCGCAGGACTGATATCTGCTTGTTACGCTCAAAGTGTATGTAATGTCAGGCCTAGTGCAATGGACCGCATATTGGATGCTGCCTACGGCAGAAGCATAGGGGATGACTTTCATCCTTTCAAGTTCATCATCAGTCTGTGGGGACTGTTTCTTGGACAACTTGATCCCATGCCTCATGGGAAGGAATCCTCGTTTGGAGTTGTCCATTCGATATCTCTTTAGGACTTTCTCCATATACGAGTTTTGGATGAGTCATAACATCCTTTTAGATCTGGCCCTGACAATCTGGATGCCTAGGATGTAGGAGGCTTCACCCAAGTCCTTCATGGAAAACTGGGTTGACAACCATGCTTTTGTGTTTCCTAACATTCTAACGTCATTACCAATGAGCAGAATGTCATCCACATAAAGCACTAGGAACATTATTGAGCTCCCACTGACCTTCTTGTATACACAAGGGTCGGATTCGTTTTTGATGAAGTCATAACCCCGTATTACTTCATCAAAGCGAATGTTCCAACTTCGGGAGGCTTGTTTGAGGCCATAGATGGACTTTTGGAGACGACAGACTTTCTGTTCTTCTCCAGTGACCGTGAAACCCTCCGGTTGATCCATATAGATCTCTTCTTCAACGAAACCGTTGAGGAAGGCCATTTTCACGTCCATCTACCATATCTCATAGTCATACCATGCTGCTATGGCGAGCAGGATCCGAATGGACTTAGCCATGGCTACTGGCGAGTAGGTATCCTCAAAATCGACCCCGGGTCGTTGAGTGTATCCCTTAGCTACAAGCCTAGCCTTAAAGGTTGTGACTTCTCCATCAACGCCAAGTTTGCGCTTGTAGACCCACTTACAGCCCACTGGCTTAAACACCTTTCGGTGGATCTACAAGACTCCAAACTTGGTTCTCGCTCATGGAGTCCATTTCGGCTTTCATGGCCTCAAGCCATTTCCCGGAGTCGATGTCAGACATCGCTTCTCCATACGTCTTAGGATCGTTATCCAAAAGATCGGTCGCACCTAGAAAGCCATATCTCACTGGAGGTCTGGACTCTCTAGTGGACCTACGGAGAACGGGAACGTCAGTGGTGACTGTGGGCGCTGACTGTATCGGAGCCGGCGGTTCAGGAACCGGGACTGGCTGTTCCTAAGGCTGTCCTTCATGCCTAGCATGTTGGACTTCTCGAGGTTGGTCAGCCCTTCGGTTGTCTATCCTGAATCCTCTAAGTGAGGGTTCCGCAGCTGTGTCTGATGGCTGGATTCCATCACTTGATTCCTCAAGGATCAGCTCATCAGGTTGGATATCCTCCGGGAAGTCTTGCTCCAAGAATACTGCATTTCTTGAAACAAACACCTTTTGTTCCAAGGGGTCATAAAAGTAATAACCCGCAGTTTCCTCAGGGTATCCAACGAACCTGCATAAGCTAGACCTAGATTCTAACTTATCTCCCACTAACCTCTTGACGTATGCGGGGCTACCCCACACTTTCAAGTAGTTGTAGGATGCAGGCTTGCCGTGCCATATCTCATATGGCGTTCGGGTCAATGTACTAATAGGCGCTAAATTCAACAATTTGGCCGCCGTTTCTAGTGCATAGCCCCAAAACGATAAGGGCAATTTGATAAAACTCATCATGGACCGAACCATGTCCAACAGGGTTCGATTCCTCCTTTCAGAGACACCATTTAACTGTGGTGTTCCTGGAGGTGTCCATTCTGATATTATACCATGTTCTTTTAGATAATCTAGGAACTCCGTACTAAGGTACTTACCGCCTCGGTCCGACCGACGGACTTTAATTTTGCAGTTGGTTTGGTTCTCCACTTCAAGTCTGAATTCTTTAAACCTCTCAAGAGCTTCAGACTTGTACCTCATCAGGTAAACATAACCATACCGTGAATGATCATCGGTGAAGGTTATGAAGTAGGAGAACCCACCTCGGGCCTGCGTCCTTAGTGGTCCACATACGTCTGTATGGACCAAGTCCAATAGACCTGTGGCAAGCCTGCTTTGTCCTACAAAGGGCTTCTTGGTCATTTTCCCTTTTAGACAGGACTCACAAGTTGGTAGATTCCTCAAGTCCCCAACCTCTAGGTTCTTTGAGTCTACCAACCTTTTCATCCTATCTTGGGATATGTGACCTAGCCTAGCGTGCCACAGACGTGCGTTCCCGTTATTATCTAATTTTCGTTTGTGTTGTGCATTGAGGACGAAATTCATTTGTTGCAAGATATAGAGTCCGTTATGCAATGTACCAAGTAGATGAGCAATTCCACACCTCATCAAATAAAAGCAATTTTTATTGATTCTAAACTCATAACCATTATTGTCCAACAACGGAATGGAAATGATGTTTTTAATCATACTAGGTACAAAATAAACTTGCTCTAAATCTATGCTAATACTATCACTAATCACTAGAGTGGCGGATCCTACTGCTTCTGCCGAGATGGCCTTGCCATTCCCAAGCTTCAGGATCATGTCCCCGCTACCCAGTTTTCTGCTTCTATTCAACACCAGCAAGTCATTGCAAATGTGAGTTCCACAGTCGGTGTCTAATACCCAAGAGGCAGAACTAGTGACCATATTAACCTCAATCACATATATACCTTGGTTCGAGAAGAGTTTGGGGCACTCTCTCTTCCAATGCCCTTTCTCACGGCAGTTGATACATATGTCATATGCCTTCGACTGTTGCTTGGAGACAACGTTTCCCTTTCCTTTGCCTTTCCCCTCTTTGGCAATGGGAACACTCTTAGTGTTCGTAGCTGCTTTGACGGCCTTTCCGTTCCCTTTCTTCTTCTTCCAACGTCTGGCACCCTTGCCTTTCGTATTAGAAGTCGAAGCACCTCCAAACAATACCGAAGGTGTGGACTTCTTAGTCGTTGCCTCGTATTGCACCAACATATTGATCAACTCATGAATGCCCTTCTCAAGTGCGTTCATGTTGTAGTTGACGACAAATTGGTCAAAGGAGGGTGGGAGTGACTGAAGGATCACATCTATGTACGTTTCATTATCAAGACCTGCCTTTAGGTCCTCGAGCTTTTCCACCAGGGTAAGCATTTTAACCCCGTGCTCTTGTACAGAGGATCCTTCTGTCATTTTCGTTCTAAAGAACGCCTTGGTCGCAACATACCTAGTATGCCGGTCCGAGACTGCATAGCAATCCTTAAGGCGAGCCATAATGGAAGGGACATCGTCTAGCCTTTCATATTGCTTCTGAATCTCATTGGTTATCGAAGCAACGTATGACGCTACGGACCTTCCGGTTATCCTTATGCCAAGTCTCGAACGTCTCACGTTCTTCTGGCGTGGATCCTTCCGGTAAGGTCCTAGGGAGAGGCTCGTCCATGACGTAGCCTTGGTTCTCGTAATCTAGGACTATCCTGAGATTGCGCAACCAGTCGTTGTAGTTTGTTCCATTGAATTTGTTTGTCTCAAGAATGGTGGAAAGTGGGTTCTTAGACATTTTAAAATCTACATTTTAGAAAACAGCGCGTGATCAGCAGAAAATAAAAGACGGTGGTTTGATAAAATAATTAAATGCATGGACTTTAGTCATTTAATCCTCCCACTATTTATACGAAAACACGGTACTCTCAAACGTGATTTTCGGGAAATCCTTTGCAAGTGGGCTTGGGATCCACAATGATTTTTCCCATACCCCGCTTTTACGATTCGCATGGAAAAGATCCTGTGGGAGGTATTCCATACCATTCTCGTTCCACGAGATTCCCAAGATTATTGCCTCACCCTTTCACATGATCCCGAGGACTCCAAGCGAATCATGTTAATTGGGCGTTAGACCCAACCCAATCGACCGAGCCACAGACCCACTGGTACCCCCACGACTCGTGAGACAGGTAGCAGCAACCCATTTTTCGTTCATGACATAGAGCAGCTTCCTTTAAGTACAATAACGTGCCACGACTCGTGAGACCACGCTATTGACCCAAAGCAGCTTCCTCACTATGCCATGGATTGGAAGGCATGGACAAACTCCTAGAGTTTATGTCCACTTTGTCTAGGGTCTAATATTTTGACATTGGTCCAACCAATGTGAGAGTAGTAAATGACCGAGATCTCAAATAAATAATATTTACACATACATCCATAATGCGTAAATAAACCATCCATAGCAGTTATATGATAAATAAACAACCCATTCATCCATCATCATAACCACATGCAAAATTAAAGCCTAGCACGCCCCTGTTGGATGATCACGAGCCCGAATCCTATGCGACCCACTAAGCCCACAGTGGATCTATGATCAATCTAGGGTTGGTCCTATACTATTACATTAATAGTAACCCGATCATCATGCTGATGGGCCTTGGTCTCTTTTCTCTTTCTTCACTTCATGGAAAACTCCAAGGGACCTCCCGTCTGGGCTCTCCATGTGGTCCTTCCTTCTTCTCCACCAATTACAAAAATAGAAACCTCACTCCTAGTCTACTCTCATTACATATTAAAAAAGAAACCCCAGCGAAAACCCGGGGGAGTACATAAGGAGGAGGTAGAATGCCTGATTATTCCAAGTCAACTTGAAAGAGAGAAGGAGAAAGCAGTAAAAGAGGCACACAGGCCCAACAGAAAATAAACCATACATTCGGTCTAAGGCTCGTGATCATCCATTTCCATCCAACACACATAATCACATGATCCAATCATATAATTACAATATACCAACAACACATGATATCCAATCATGAATATCCAAAATAATAAATGAATATGCGCATAACGTGTGAAAAATAAAACACAAATATTGGTAATAATATTTTCTCGTTTTAGGAAAACCTTTCCTCATTATTTTAAGTAAAATAACCCCGGGATTACAAATCCAATTTATTTTACTCCTAAAATAATGTCTTTAGAAAAATAGGCATAATTGAACCAAAAAATGATTTTTTCAGAATTAATTCAAAATTAAAACTGAAAATAATTAAAAAAAATAAAAGAAAAACACTGCTAGGGTTTTGAAACCCTAGCAGCAGCAGCCGCCGCCGCCGCCGGCAGCAGCCCGCCGGCACGCGCACAGGGCAGCAGGCTTAGCCTGCCGCCCCTGCGCGCGCGCAGGCGCTGCCTGGCCGGGCGCGCGCGCGCAGGCCCCTTGCCTGCGTGCACGCGCGCCTGGCCGGTAGCGCGCTGCGCGGCTTGGCATTCCGGCAGGCCATCGCGCGCGCAAGCTCCCCTGCCTTGCACGCGCGCTGGCCTGCTGGCTGTCGGCCGTGCCGTGCGCAGTGCACGCACAGACGTGCACTGGGCACGCCTGCGGGCGCGCGCGCAGACTCCTCCATCTGCGTGCGCGCGCGCGCCTGGCGGCGCTGCGCAGATTCCGTCCGCGCGCGGACTCTAAGGCGTGCAGCCTTGCGCGCGCGCGCGCAGACACCCTTGTCTGCGTGCGCGCGCGTCTGGAGGCGCTGCCCTGCGCAGCCACCCTGGTTGCGCGCTGCCCCTGCGCGACCGGTTGGGCGGGCGCACGCAGGCTTCCCTTGCCTGCGCGCGTCTGCCCTTGCCTGCGCGCGTCTGCCCTGCCGGCAGCGCGCGGCCAGCCCTCCCGGCTGGCCGGCTGCGTCGTTTCTCATTTTCTGTTCAATTTTCCACCCCGTTTCCCCAAAAAAATAGAAAAATACCAACATTCAGAAATTCACACGAATTAAAAGCAATAAAACCGACATGCTTATAATCAAGAAAAATCAAGATTTTAAAAAATAACATGCCAATTTCACGTTTCATGCTTATAACGCACACAAACCCTAGGCCTATATACCGAACCGGGCTCTGATACCACTGAAAGAAATCGGTGGATCGTCCCGGGAATTGCGCGAATGCGGAAGCGTGATAAAATTAAACATACAAAAATAAAGCATGCTTTTAATTTAAAAGAACAAGCTCAAGGGGTGTACCCTTGAGGTTCCCGGGCGTTCGGTGTATCTCATGATCATATAACATGTAAAGAAATCATGCAGGCCATAGAGTTGAAAAGTAAAGAGGGACGAAAAATAAAACGAGACCTACCCGTTGTCGTTTTCGTCTTCAATGGCTACACGCGTTGTTCCCCGTTTTGCACCGAGATCTCATTCTTGAGACCCTCCAAATCGTGACACACGATCCACCCACGTATCTTGTACGTCGTGCTAGCAACGAACAAGTATTTATTTTGGAGTGGATGAATCAACGACACGTTATCAATTAACGGTATTGATTCATCAATGTTCTAGTGTTCCAAGAACAAAAGAACTTGAAAATAATTTCTTGTAGAGAGAGAGGGGGGCGACGAGAGGTAAGGAGGGGAGAGACGAGTGTGTGTTGTGTGTGTGTGTTGGAATTTTCATCATCCTTCAATTGTTGGAGGCTAGAGGTTTATATAGAGGAGGAGTTTAATCCTCTTTAAACTCCAACTCTAAGAACTCTAATTTGACTAGGATTTGACCTAGTCAAAGTCCTAGTCAAACTAGGGTTTGACCTAGTCAAACCAATCCTAGCCTTCCATCTCCCCTTTCCGTCTCAACCGTTGATTTTAACTTAATGGAATATTTAAATTCCATTAAATATTCCAAAAGGCCAAATAAATATAATAAATAAATATTAATATTTATTCTAGGCCCATTAAATCAATCCCTTTGATAAATCCAATTTATTAATTTAATTCCCTTTATCAAATAGAAGGAATTAATTTCTCCAAGAAAATATAGGACCCGATTAAATCTAATTTAATCATTCATTTACTCCAATATTTAATTCCAAATTAAATACTTAAGTGTGTGTGGATAGTGTGTGACTCTTTAGGTTCACCATTCAGCTAGACTTGGTCGGATTCCTAGAATCCGCCCGTTACCATGGGTGGCCATCTAGCAACGATCCATAGCACTAGAGACTAGGTGAAATAATCGGAGATGAACATTTAGGCTCTAACAGTACACTTGTCCTTCTGTTTTCGGTCTCATCACTTAGAGTCTAGGGCACGGAAAAAGCAGGTATCTATTTTGGACCTAAGTGTCGGTCTGTCCTTACTAAACGCCGCAAGGGAAACCTTCCCTTCTGTTCAGTTACTGTGGCCACAGATTTCAGGGACAAAACACAGAGCATTCATGAGACTCAACTGTCAATACCTTTTGACAGGAGACAAATCCTTTCTTGGAAACTACTGTCACTCTGTACACCCGAGCTGCACTAGACATGGCTTATGACTACTCAAGAATATTTTGGCAATCTCTCACCATATCTAAGATACAGACCTGATGCACAGGTAAACTCAGCAGTTCCTCTAGTCAAAGGACTTGGCCTGTACCGTTGGAACCGGGAATACACGTCATACCTTGCTAACCATACTCAAGGTCCTCCGTAAGACGGTTCCCACGAGTCACCTCAGTCAGCTGCTTCCTAGCATGCTGACCCACTAACACTGCTTAGACGACCTTCGTCACCCATCGATGAAATACGACAGCAGATGCTTAGTGCAAGTCTCAAAGGGACTCCCGGTACCCATTTTCGGGATTCCTTGACTTGGAGATTTCCGGACTGATTCGGTAAGACTGATTTCATGGACCTACCTCCAAGCGTAGTCCCAGTCCCCGAAATTGATTCTCAGTCCGTGAGCTTTGTTTGCGTAGTGAACAGAAATGTAAATGCAGATATAAGTGAACATAAACAAAGTATTGCCATATGAATTTTCACTTCTTTATTCATAAATGTTTTTATCAAATACCAAAAAATTGTCTAGACATAGGTTACATATTCCTGCCAAAATTGGCTTACATGGTCACCTATTCTAACATATATTCCATTCGTTCACAACAACAGTGCAACTTTCTTCCATTCCAAACGTGCCACGACTCGTGAGACCACGAATGGGTGAAAGTAGCTTCCTCACTACATTGCTATGGATGGAAGGTTTGGAATAATCAAACCATTTGATTGTAATTCCATTTTGGGCCTAATATTTACTTGGACCATCCAAGTGAGAGTTATAGTTTATTAAGACCGAGACCTCATCATTATTAGGATTTTGCATGCTCAAGTTTTAAACATTCAATGTAAATAGATGCATTCCAAACACATCATACATCAAAGCATTAAAACATTAAACGCATACAAAAGAAGCCTAGCACGCCACTGTAGGATGATGACAAGCCCGTTCCTAAGTGATCCACTGAGCCCGCAGTGGATCTATGGTCAATCTAGGGTAAGCCTACACTATTACAATTTTTACATCCCATTATCATTCTAATGGGGCCTTGTAAAATCCTCCTTTGTTCTTCTTGACCTTCCACTGTGGGCTCCATCCACCGGACCTTCATCTCCTTGGAAGCTTACATTTTAATAAAATAAATCCTCACAACCTAATCTACTCTCATTACAACTTAAAAAGAAACCTCAATTAGAAGTTTGGGGGAGTACATTAATAGATAGGAAGCAAGCCTTATTATTCCAAGGCTAAAAACGAAAGAAGGAATAAAAACAAAGAGGCACGCAGGCCTCACCCAACAATAAATTAAACCATACATAGGCCAAAAAGGGCTAGTGATCATCCTTATTGTTTATCAAATAAATAACAACAAAACACATTTATATCAAATATAAACATGCCAAGCATATAAATACATCCCATGCATCCAATATCTAAAATGATATGGTATCGACCATGGGTGGCCCGATCTTCACGACGTAGGCTTGAAATGGATAAAGAGGTCCGTGACCTGAGGAATGCAAATAGCCAACCAACGTTATTGGAACGTGACCTGCTACTTAGAACATTCAACCAACCACGAGCACGAGTAAACCAATCCACACAACGACACACTTGGGTCGAGCACGAATTGGGGGCTTTGTGAATTTGAATCACCAACCTAATATGCTAGATTGACAAAGCAAGGTTTCACTAAAGCTGAAAATAGGATATAAACTCTTCAAAATATGAGAACTCTCTCTCAATATTTCTTAAACTTGGATAAATCTTGGTTGTTCCCGTTTGTATGCTGATACATGCCTTTTATAGGCCTAAAACACTTCCAAATTGACCACACATAACCCCAAGTGACTCCTTGGTGGATGTACATTCAATAATTAGTCAAAATATGACTAAAAACTATGCATTCTTGGTCAAAAACGAGTAAAAACTATGGTCTTCCATGTGAATCCGATAATTGGTGCATTGTATGTGATAAATGCACTTTGAATGTGATTAAGAAGTCTTCCTTGACCACTTGGCTGCACTTGGACGAATTTGGGCTCTTATTATGGGCTTCCTTGGGCTTGAATTATTGAAATTAAGCACTCATGTTGGGCCTCCAATTGTGACTTGATCCCATTAGCAAATATTAAGTTGGATTGGGCTTGAATTGCTTCTTGCATTCTCTTCAACCTTCCTCTTGTCATTGGCCCACTTCCAATTGTTAAGTCTTGGTGCAATTGATCGTGAATGCCTTTAGCTCGTTGGATGCCCTCAGTGCTCTCATCATCCTCCCCCTCTTGAAAAGGAGTCGTCCTCGACTCTTCATTATCTGTATCATAAAAAGGAGAAAGATCAGAAACATTAAAAGTAGCACTCACTCCATACTCACCGGGCAATTCAAGCTTGTAAGCATTGTCATTGATCCTTTCAAGGACTCGAAATGGTCCATCCCCTCTTGGCATGAGCTTGGACTTCCGTTTGTCTGGAAACCTCTCTTTTCTAAGATGCAACCAGACTAAGTCCCCTGGTTCAAAGATAACTCGTTTTCTTCCCTTGTTTGCACGGTTCACGTACTGTTGAGTCATCCTCTCAATATTACTTTTTGCCTTCTCATGGATTTGCTTAACAAATTCAGCACGTTTCTTTCCATCCATGTTTATTCTCTCCTGCAAAGGCAAAGGAGTTAAATCAATAGGTGCAAGAGGATTAAAACCATAAACAATTTGAAACGGCGAAAACTTAGTAGTAGAATGGACAGCCCTATTGTAAGCAAACTCGACGTGCGGTAGACACTCTTCCCAACTCCTCAAGTTCTTCTTCACAATTATTCGCAACAAAGTTGAAAGTGTCCTATTGACCACCTCGGTTTGCCCGTCAGTTTGAGGGTGACAAGTAGTAGAGAAAAGTAACTTAGTTCCAAGCTTGCCCCACAAAGTTTTCCAAAAGTAGCTAAGGAACTTGGCATCTCGATCAGACACTATAGTCCTTGGCACACCATGGAGCCTCACAACTTCCTGAAAGAAAAGATTAGCAATATTAGAGGCATCATCAACTTTATGGCATGCAATGAAGTGTGCCATTTTGGAAAATCTGTCAACAACAACAAAAATAGAATCTCTTCCCCTCTTAGACCTAGGCAATCCCAAAACAAAGTCCATTGAAATATCTTCCCAAGGTACACTGGGAATAGGGAGGGGCATGTACAATCCATGAGGATTAAGCTTTGATTTTGCCTTATGACAAACTATGCATTTCCCCACAAATTTCTCAACATCTCTACGCATCTTGGGCCAATAAAAGTGTTCACTCAAGACTCCCAAAGTCTTAGAAATACCAAAGTGACCCATCAAACCCCCAGAATGTGCTTCCTTTAACAATAACAAACGAGTTGAACAATTAGGAACACAAAGCTGGTTGGCTCGAAATAAAAACCCATCATGCAAATAGAATTTGTCCCATCCGTTGCTTGGGGTGCAATTTCCAAATGCTTCACCAAAATCAACATCATTAGTATACAGATCTTTGATGAACTCAAAGCCAAGAATTTTAGCATCTAACATTGAAAGTAAAACATACCTTCTTGAAAGTGCATCAGCAACAATGTTCTCCTTACCTTTCTTGTGTTTGATCACATATGGAAACGACTCAATAAACTCTATCCACTTTGCATGTCGTCGGCTAAGCTTGCTTTGACTTTTAATATACTTGAGTGCTTCATGATCAGAATGTATCACAAACTCTTTTGGCCACAAATAATGTTGCCAAGTTTCTAATACTCTAACCAATGCATAAAGCTCCTTGTCATATGTGGGGTAGTTAAGTGTCGGCCCACTTAGCTTCTCGCTGAAATATGCAATCGGTCTACCTCCTTGCAAAAGAACTCCTCCTATGCCAATCCCACTTGCATCACACTCAATTTCAAAAGTCTTACCAAAGTCGGGAAGGGCTAGCAAAGGTGCATGAGTAAGCTTCTCTTTTATGGTTTGAAAGGCTTTCTCTTGTGCTTTTCCCCACTTGAATGGAACATTCTTCTTTGTTAACTCGTTCAATGGGGCTGCCATGGTGCTAAAGTCCTTCACAAATCGCCTATAAAAGCTTGCAAGTCCATGAAAGCTCCTCACTTCTCCAATAGTGGTGGGGGGTTGGCCAATCTTGGATAGCTTTGACCTTTTCTTCATCAACTGTGATTCCTTCAATACTCACAACAAAACCAAGAAAAACAACTTTGTTAGTGCAAAAGTCACACTTTTTCAGATTTCCAAATAACTTTTCTTTTCTTAGAACCTCGAGGACTTGATTTAGATGTGCTACATGTTCTTCCAAAGTCCTACTATAAACAAGAATGTCATCAAAGTAAACTACCACAAATTTGCCTAGAAATGCACGCAAAACATGATTCATCAATCTCATAAAGGTGCTAGGTGCATTACTAAGTCCAAAAGGCATAACTAACCACTCATAAAGCCCATGTTTTGTTTTGAAAGCGGTTTTCCACTCATCTCCTTCTTTCATCCTAATTTGATGATAACCACTTTTTAAATCAATTTTAGAAAAGATAGTTGAACCATTTAACTCGTCAAGCATATCATCTATCCTAGGAATAGGGTGACGATATCTTATCGTTATGTTGTTAATGGCTCGACAATCAACACACATCCGCCATGTGCCATCCTTCTTAGGCACGAGCAACACCGGAACTGCACAAGGACTAAGGCTCTCCCTTACATAACCTTTGGCCATCAGCTCTTGGATTTGCTTTTGAATCTCCTTAGTCTCCTCGGGATTGGTAGGGTATGCTGGACGATTTGGTAAGGATGCTCCAGGCATGAAATCAATTTGATGCTCGATCCCACGAATTGGTGGTAAACCTGGTGGCATCTCATCCAGAAAGACATCTTCATAGTCCTGCAAAAGAGATGTAACAACACTAGGTAGAGAAGATGTTAGGTCGTTAGAGTTCAACATAGCCTCTTTGTACACAAGTACAATGAGGTTTTGTTGATAAAACAAAGCTTCCTTGATCTCACTCTTCTTAGCAACTAGTAAACTCTCTTTCTCTTCATCTTTTTCCCTCTCCTTTTTCTTTCCTCTTTTGCTTTCTTTTTCTCCATCTTTTGAATCCCTCATTTTTTTATCATTCTCATTTTTACTCTCTTCTTTTTGTTTCTCTTTCTTTTTCTCACACTCTCTTTTGTTTTCTCTCAAAATCTGATCTTGCAAAATCTGCTTTGGTGTCATCGGATTGAGAGTTATGGATGCCCCTCGTAGCACAAAAGAGTAACGATTTTGGAATCCATCATGTGTCACATGCCTATCAAACTGCCATGGTCTCCCTAGCAATATGTGGCATGCTTTCATTGGCACAATATCACAAATAACCTCATCTTTGTATCTTCCAATTGAAAACAATACCTTTACTTGCTTGGTCACCTTCAACTCACCACACTCATTCAACCATTGAAGCTTGTATGGGCGGTGATGCTTGATAGTAGGTAGACTTAATTTTTGAACCAAGTCAGTACTTGCCACATTGCAACAACTACCACCATCAATAATCATGCTACATACCTTTCCTTGAACTTGGCAGCGTGTATGGAACAAGTTTTCTCTTTGGCAATTGCCTTCCTCCATCATATGGGCACTAAGAGATCTTCTAGTAACAAGCAACTCTCCTTCTTCGGCATACTCTCCATCACCATCTTCTTATGATGATTCCTCTTTCTCGGTGCTTTTTCCTTCGGTTTCCAACTCTCCATGGTTGTTGAAGATCATTGTACGTCGGTTAGGACACTCACTTGCTATGTGCCCTCTCCCTTGGCACTTGAAACACTTTATATCACGGTTTCTTGAAGAATTAGGCTCGGGTTGTACCTTTTTTTGCAGCAACTTTGTCACCATGTTTAGGATCGGCCTCCTTGAATTTCGATGTGGAAGGGGTGTCTTTCTTGGGGTTGTTCTTCCATGGACTGAATGTAGATGAGTTAGAATTCCTCCGCATAAGTCCTCTCCGCTTGAGTTGTTGTTCAACCTTGATGGACTGGTGTACCATCTCTTCAAGTTCTACATAGTGGTGCATCTCCACAACATCAGCGATGTCACGATTGAGCCCATGCAAGAAACGAGCCATAGTTGCTTCATCGTCCTCTATGATGTTAGTTCGAATCATGGCAATCTCCATCTCTTTGTAGTACTCATCAACACTTTTAGAACCTTGAGTAAGACGTTGGAGCTGGTTGTGAAGCTCACAACGATAATAGGATGGAACAAACCTCCTCCTCATGATTGCTCTCATCTCTTCCCATGTTGTGATAGGACGTTCACCATTCCTAACCCTTTCCTTTTGCATCTGATCCCACCAAACAAGAGCATAATCGGTAAACTCAAGGGCTGCGAGTTTGACCTTTTTACTCTCCGAGTAGTTGTGGCATGAAAAGATTTGCTCAACACGCATCTCCCATTCCAAATATGCTTCGGGATCACTCTTTCCTTTAAATGAAGGAATTGTGACCTTAACTCCTCCTAGGCCACCATCTTCATCTCTAGGCCGTCTCGGTCTATCTCTTGGTCTATTCACTCTCCTTGGCCGGATGTCCTCATATTCATCTTCACCACTTGGATCCTCCAAATACTCATTATGAACATGATGTTGAGGCCGTGGATTGGGAGTTTGTCTTTGATTTGTAACTCTTGGACCGGCAACTCGATCCTCTACTTGATCCAATCTTTCATGAAGACCTTCCAACTTACGGTCAAGCAACTTCTCAAGGTGGCTCACCAAGGCTTGCATATGGAATGCATCGACTCCGCCTCGTAGTGTTTCTCCCGAGTTGTTGTCATCACTTCCTTCAACAACTCCTTTATCTCGATTTTCTGCCATTTAAGAAAATTATAGGAACCTCACCAAATCCTTGCCACACTCTTTTTTTCTCTCTTTTATTTTTCCACTCGTGTTTCACTCTTTTATTTTTCCACTCGTGTTTCACTCCTCACTTAATAAGCTCACAACTCTTGACTCTCAACGATAGTCTCACTACACTTAACACTCTCTACTCTAAAACTTATGAAACTCGATGCTTTTATCTAGCAACTCAAAAACAAATGCCAATTATTTCCTCAACCAAGTATGTGTAGATGGACGATTCAAACTTACTCGTAGCAAGAGAATGGTCTAAAGAAGCTAGGTACAACTTGAGAAATCAAGATCGGTTGGCTTACAAGGATAGTAGCAAAGTATAGCTAGGAAACAATAACACAATCAGATTTTTTCTTTCCTTTGTTTTTTTTTTTCCTTTCAAATGGCCCTTTTTTTTTCACTTTTGTACTCTTTTTTTTTTGCCTTCTTTTATTTTTTTTTTTGAACGAATTTTCCTTCTTTTTTTTTTTTTTGGCTGCTCGACTGCTTTTTTTTCTTTTGAGCTTTTCTCTTCTTTTTTTTTTTTTGAACGAATTTTGTCCTCTATTTTTTTGTAAAGATAAAACAAAAGATAACAATGGGGTACGGAAGCTTGGTGGTGTAAGATAAAAGATAGGTGGAACTTGGGGACCTACCGTGTCAACCGAAGGCTCTGATACCACATGATATGGTATCGACCATGGGTGGCCCGATCTTCACGACGTAGGCTTGAAATGGATAAAGAGGTCCGTGACCTGAGGAATGCAAATAGCCAACCAACGTTATTGGAACGTGACCTGCTACTTAGAACATTCAACCAACCACGAGCACGAGTAAACCAATCCACACAACGACACACTTGGGTCGAGCACGAATTGGGGGCTTTGTGAATTTGAATCACCAACCTAATATGCTAGATTGACAAAGCAAGGTTTCACTAAAGCTGAAAATAGGATATAAACTCTTCAAAATATGAGAACTCTCTCTCAATATTTCTTAAACTTGGATAAATCTTGGTTGTTCCCGTTTGTATGCTGATACATGCCTTTTATAGGCCTAAAACACTTCCAAATTGACCACACATAACCCCAAGTGACTCCTTGGTGGATGTACATTCAATAATTAGTCAAAAATATGACTAAAAACTATGCATTCTTGGTCAAAAACGAGTAAAAACTATGGTCTTCCATGTGAATCCGAAAATTGGTGCATTGTATGTGATAAATGCACTTTGAATGTGATTAAGAAGTCTTCCTTGACCACTTGGCTGCACTTGGATGAATTTGGGCTCTTATTATGGGCTTCCTTGGGCTTGAATTATTGAAATTAAGCACTCATGTTGGGCCTCCAATTGTGACTTGATCCCATTAGCAAATATTAAGTTGGATTGGGCTTGAATTGCTTCTTGCATTCTCTTCAACCTTCCTCTTGTCATTGGCCCACTTCCAATTGTTAAGTCTTGGTGCAATTGATCGTGAATGCCTTTAGCTCGTTGGATGCCCTCAGTGCTCTCATCATAAAACAATAAACATAATAAAATGCAAAAAATAACATATTAATAATGCAATTAAAAATATGGATATCAACTATACATCCAATGTACAAACATTTTTTTTTTTTGTTTGGAAACTATTTCCAAAAAAGGCATAAAAAATAATTTTAGAAAAATCAAATTTAACTATAATTAAAATATGCCAAAATTAATAATTTCAGAAAACTAGCATAAATCAGGTAAAATTCAATTTTCCGGAAAAACGGCAAAAACGGCAAAAACGGCACAAAACAGTGCTGTCGGTTGGCTATCCAAGACGGCCGTGCGCGCGCGCGCAGGCACCCCTGCCTGCGCGGACGCACGGACGGACGCCTGCGCACGCCTGCCGGCAGCGGGCATGCGCCTGCTGCCCCTGCCGGGCAGCCGACACCGTTTTCACTTTTTCTCTTTTTGTTCTTTTTTTTTTTTAAAATTTCTGCTATAAAATTAAAACATAAACATGCATTTACAGAAAATTCAATTCTCTAAAATGCATGGATATCCATAATTTCAAAAACAAAATTAATACATATTTTCTACACCTATCATCATGCTTTAAAGCCATAACATGCTTTCCAAAAGCAATTTAAACATGTTCTTCATGCTCAACACATAATAACATGTAAATCCTATAGCAACAACACCGAACCAGGCTCTGATACCACTGAAAGAATCGAGTACGGCCCGGGAACGCAACGAAAGCGAAAAAATGTTAATTTAAAGCATAATATTAAATGGGTTCAAAGGGGTGTTCCCTTTGAAGTTCCCGGGCGTTTGGTGTATGTCAAAGCATAAATAAAAGGATAGAAGAATGTTGGACATGTGGCTAAAAGGATATGAACAAAAATTACATGAAAACATAAAGAAAACCAACCTTAGATCATCACATGTAAAACCAGTACATGTGTTGTTCTCTTTCCCGTTTCTCCTTCCGTTCACTTGAGGATCCAAATTAGAATTCCTCTAATTTTTCCATACCACACTATAGAATAGTTCTCTAATCTATTGCTAGATAGAAATAGAGAAGTGAAGAAGAAACACTTCAAAAACAACACTATTGATTAGTGATTTTGGAATGTTTTAGTTCAAACCTTTCCAAAAGATATGAACACAAGAAGGAGAGATTTTCAGAAATTTTTGGAGAGTTTTTGAGGGAAAAATTCGTGCAAGCTAGTACCATACAAGTTATGTGAATGATTTTGTGTATGTAGAGTTGTTGAATTCAAAATTCAACTTCTCTTGTCAACTTCCAAAGTAACCTACATACACACACCATTATCTACATAACATTGCATCATTATAGCAAATAAAACCACCCCCCAAATCATATAAAGGCTGGTCACATGTGCCTCACATGTGGAAGATTTTAATTCTTCCTTCACTTGCTATAAATTGAATTTTTCCATGGAGTAGGACTACTAGTCTTGGACTTTTATTTAATCTAATTAAATTAAGTCCAAACAAAGTCCATTGGGCATTAATTAATCCAATTAATCTCAATCCAATTGAAGCCCATAAGTTTATTTAATCCAATTAAATAAACATAAGTCCGAACTCTAATTAATTAATCCAATCAATTAATTAATCCAAACCCGATAAATTAATCCAATTAATTTAAAGGTTCTAAGTGCAAAAGTTAACTAATCCACTTAATTAATTCTTGGACCATCCATCAAATGGATTTCCCAATAAATGATCCAATCATTTATTTTTCTCCTTGAATTAATTTAATCCAATTAAATTAATTCGCTTCTTCTACAATTAATTCCAAATTAATTTTACCAATTACATAGTGATTTGTGTGTGACTCTTTAGGTTCACCCTCAGCTAGACTTGGGCTTGTGTCCAACATAATTGGTCAATTAAATCTAATTTAATTAACTATTTTCCAATTAACCATTAATCGGAAAATGCCCGTCACCATGGGTGGCCGTCTAGCAAAGGTCCATGGTACTAGAGACTAGGTGAATGTTGGCGTGAACCTTTAGGCCCCCAAGTTCCATACGAGTACGGTCCTTCCATCATCCGTCTCTCGGTGTAAGTCTAGGGCATGGAATTGGGCGTCGGTTCCCATCCTGGACTAGACAACTATGCTCAATAACTTGAGACACGTCTGCTCTATTGATCGACATAGGAAACCATTCCCTACTTGACCAATCGCTGTGGCCACAGACTTAAAGAGCTTAAACCGTCTCAGAGCGCATAGGAGACTTGACTGTCATATACTGACAGGTGACGGATCCTATCTTGGAATCCACCGTCCTCAATACATATTCTGATTGCACTAGATAAGGCTTATGATGAACGTATCCCAGATACGAACATCTCTTGCCAAACCCTAGATACAACCTTCATATGAATGTGACTGCCACGATTCCTCAAGTCTGAGGACTAATCTCGTACTATCAGAGCCGGGAATTCCAGTCATACCGACCAAGCCTCCAAGGCTTCCATATGTCGATTCCCGCGAGTCAGTTCAGTCAGCTAACACCCTTGTCAACTAACCCACCAATATTGCATAGATGTCCAACATCTGTCACCGATGAAACACGACACTCATCCAATGAATGCAATCCTTAGTGCAAGTCTCTATAGGACCCTCCATGCCCTGTCTTGAGGTCCTCGACTTGGAACGTTTCAGACCAACCCTCAGAAGTTGGTTTCATAGCTGCCATCCAATGCGCAGCCCAACTACATGGGTTATCCAATTGGTCTGTGGGCATTTGTTGTGACGTTAAAACGTCGTTTAACGTAATCCGTAAGCACTACAAACACATAGTGCCATGGATGAATACTTACTATATTCATCAAGTCAATAAAGATTGCTAAATAGTACCCAAAAATGCCAATCCAATTGGCTTTCTGGTTACCTATTCTAACAATACGAGTACGATTCTTCTATCTACCATCTCCCAGCCATAGTCTAGGTCATGAAATTGGGAGTCAGTCCCCATCCTTGACTAGGCAACTATACATAAGGCTCGAGACCCTTGTTTACCCCACTGATATGTTACGGGGATCCCATCCCACTGTTCAGTCACTGTAGCCGCAGATTCTAAGGGAAAATAAGTCTCAGACTATTAGAATAGGTGACCAGAAAGTTAATTAGATTGGCTGTTCTGGGAACTATTCGCCAATCTTTGTCAAAGTAATATTGTACTGATGGATAAAGTAAGTATTCATCACTGCAAAAATGTGTTTGTTGTGCTTACTACTCACATTGAATGGCGTTTCAATGTCACAATAAATGCCCACAGGCTGATTGGTTAAACCCATTGAGTTGAGTTGCGCATAGGTTGGCAGCTATGAAACCAACTCCTTGAGGGTCGATCTGAAATGTTCCAGGTCGAGAACCTCGAGACTGGGCCTTGAGTGCCCTATAGAGACTTGCACTAAGTATTACATTCACTGGATGAGTGTCGAGTTTCATCGGTGTTACACGTAGGTCGTCTATGCAATTTTAGTGGGTTAGTTGGCAAGGTAGTCGACTGACTGAACTGACTTACGGGAATCGTCACATGGAAGCCTTGGAGGCTTGGTCGGTATGACTGGAATTCCTGGTTCTGATAGTACGGGATTAGTCCTCGAACTTGAGGAATCATGGCAGTCGCATGCATATGAAGGTTGTATCTTGGATCTGGCGAGAGGTGACCGTGTCTTTGATATGGTCATTATAAGCCTTGTCCAGTACAGTCGGAGTATGTAGTGAGGATGGTGGATTCCAAGAGAGAATCTGTCCCCTGTCAGTATTTGACAGTTATCTCCTATGCTCTAAGATTGTTTAGACTCTTCATGTCTACGGCCGTAGCGATTAGTCGAGTAGGGAATGGTTTCCTAGGTCAATCAATAGAGTAAACGTGTCTCGAATTTGAAGCATAGTTGCCTAGTCCAGGATGGGAACCGACGCCCAATTCCATGACCTAGACTAAGGTCGGGAGGTGGTCGACGGAAGGATTGTAGCTGTATGGAACTCGGAGCCTAAATGTTCACGCCAACATTCACCTAGTCTCTAGTGCCGTGGATCGTTGCTAGACGGCCACCCATGGTGATGGGCGTTTCTTATTAATGGTTAATCAGAGATAATTAATTAAACTGGATTTAATTAATCAATTGTGTCGGACACAAGCCCAAGTCTAGTTGAGGGAACCTAAAGAGTCACACACAAATCACTACGAAAGTAGTGGAATTAATTTGAAATTAATTCTGGAAGAAATGAATTAATTTAATTGGATTAAATTAATTTAAGGAGAATATAAATGATTGGATCATTTATTGGAAAATCCATTAGATTGATGGCCCAAGAATTAATTAATTGGATTGATTAATTTTGGGCTTAACACCTTTATATTAATTGGATTAATTTATTGGATTTGGTTTAAGTAATTGATTGGATAAATTATTAGTGTTTGAGCTTATGTTTATTTAATTAGATTAAATAAACTTTTGGATTTCAATAAGGTTTAATATTAATTGGATTCATATGGAACCCATGGATCTTGATTGGACTTGATTTAATTTGATTAAATCAAGACCGGTCAAAACCGGTCCATGACTTGAAATTCAAGCTCAAAGGTTTGATGCAAGTTGAAGAGAAGTTGAAAATCCTTCATGTAAGCAATGATGTGGTTTGCCATGATGGGTAGTGGTGCACATGTAGTGCATAGTGTGTAGAAGTTATTTTGGAAAGAACTTATTTTGTATGTAATTTGATTACACTACACACAAGACATATATACACTTTTCAAATCCCTAACTTACTCTCTCCACACACAAGCCACGAAAAATTCCTCTATTTTTTTCTCTTTTTTAAGTTCTCTTTGAATTAGATTCAAGATGAGAACATGAGAAATACGTACACTAATCAATAGTATAATATGTTTTTCGTTTCTTCCTTGATCTAGCTTCTACCTAGCAGTAGATATAGATTTGCTTCCATAAGTGTGGTGTGGACAAATTAGAGGAGTTTTTGATTTGAATCCTAAGGTGAACGGAAAAAGAATGAAAAGGGAATGAATGTTTGTTGTCGTTCTACATGTGAAACGAAAAGGTAATGTTCCAATTTAAATTATTGTACTTTTTGTTTCCTCCTCTAGCCACATGTGCAAGCATGTTTTTTCTTATGTTATGACGCTTTTGAATACACTGAACGCCCGAAAATTCAAAGGGAACACCCCTTTGAAATCATTTTAATTTTTTTTTTATTTTATGCTTACGGTACCGATTCTTTCATAGACTGTATAGGAGACACTACTATCATATCACTGACAAGAGACGGATTCTTTCTTGGAACACACCGTCCGCACTACACATTATGACTGCACTAGATAGGGTCATAACAACCATCTCTTTAGACACGGTAGTTGCTTGTCAAATCTAAGACATAGGCATCATGTTCATGTGACTGTCGTGGTTCCTCAAGTCCGATGACTAATTTCGTACTATCGGAGCAGGGAATCCCAGTCATACCAACCAAGCCCCTACATATGACGATTCCCGTAAGTCACCTCAGTCAGCCGACTGTTAGAATAGGTGACCGTGAAGCCAATCTTATTAGGCTTATGTAACATATTTCTGACATTAGGTGTTTAAATAAAGTTCATTCTGAATAAAAGTGATGTTCAGTTAAGCATTAGTACTTTGATTTTTCACTTACAGCTTTGATATCTATAATTGTTCAATGCACAACCAAAGCCCACAGACCAAAAGGTTAATCCAAGAAACTAGACTGCGTATAGGATGGCAAGTCATGAAATCAGTTTTTGTGGATCAGTCTGAAATACTCCAAGTCAAAGGACCTCGAGATTGCGTATCGAAGGTCCATTTGAGACTTGGACTAAGTAATTGCAGTAGCATTTCGTCGACTAGTGACGAGAGTCATCCATGCAATATTAGTGGGTTACCTAGCTCGGTCCGGCTGACTGAGGTGACTCGCGGGAATTGTCATATGGGAAACCTTGAGTGGGTTGGTCGGTATGACTTGGGAAACCGCATAGGATGACTTGCCATAGCTGCATGGTATGACTATAAAATATGGCTGATGGACATGAAAACGGCATTCCTTAACGGTTTCGTTGAGGAAGAGATCTATATGGATCAGTCGAAGGGATTCACTATCATTGGAGAAGAGCAGAAAGTCTGCCATCTCCAAAAGTCTATCTATGTCTCAAAAAAGCATCCCGTAGTTGGAACATTCATTTTGATGAAGTCATACAAGGATACGATTTCATAAAAAATGAGTGTGACCCCTGTGTATACAAGAAGGTCAATGGGAGCTCAGTAGTGTTCCTAGTGCTTTATGTAGACGACATTCTGCTCATTGGGAATGACATCAGAATGTCAGGTGACATAAAGGCTTGGTTGTCTACTCAATTCTCCATGAAGGATTTGGGTGAAGCCTCCTACATTCTAGGCATCCAGATCGTCAGGGACAGATCTAATCGAATGTTAGGAATGAAAAACTCGTATGTTGAGAAAATCTTGAAAAGATTCAACATGGATAACTCCAAATGAGGTTTCCTTCCCATGAGACATGGGATCAAGTTATCCAAGAAATAGTCTCCCAAGACTAATGAGGAGCTTGAAAGGATGAAGGCCATCCCCTATGCTTTCGCCGTAGGCAGCATCCAATATGTCGTCCACTGCACTAGGCCTGATGTCGCTTACGCTTTGAGTGTAACTAGCAGATATCACTCCTACGCAGGCGAGGCACATTGGAATGTAGTCAAGAGTATCCTTAAGTACTTAAGGAGGACTAAGGACATATTCTTGGTCTATGGTGGTGGAGAGTTGATACTGGAAGATTTTAGCGATGCTAGCTTCTAATCAGACGACGACGATGCCAAGTCTCAGTCGGCTATGTGTTCAGACTTAATGGTGGAATGGTGGCTTGGAAAAGTTCCAAGCAAGACACCACAGCCGATTCCACCACCGAGGCTAAATACATAGCAGCTTCGGAAGCTGCCACGGAAGCGGTTTGGATGAGAAACTACATCCAAAAGTTGGGTGTGGTGCCTAGCATTGTTGAGCCATTAGTTAGCTTTTGTGATAACAACGTGGCTATATCGTAAGCGAAGGAACCGAAATCTCATCACCAATCTAAGCACATACTTAGAAGCTACCACCTATTGAGGGAAATGGTAGGAAGAGGTGACGTTTGGATGGACCGGGTCAGCTCAACAGACAATACAACAGATTTTTTGACAAAGCCCATGTCACAAATTGCTCATACGCAGCATCTTGAGAAGACGGTGTTAAGGCATATGGGTGATTGGCTTTAGGTTAAGTGGGAGATCGTTAGAATAGGTGACCGTGAAGTCAATCTTGTTAGGCTTATGTAACCTATTTCTGACATTAGGTGTTTAAATAAAGTTCATTCTGAATAAAAGTGATGTTCAGTTACGGCATTAGTACTTTGATTGTGTTCATTTACTGCTTTGATATCTATAACTGTTCCATGCACAACAAAGCCCACAGATCGAAAGGTTAATCTAAGAAATTGGACTGCGCATAGGATGGCAATCATGAAATCAGTTTTTGTGGATCGATCTGAAATACTCCAAGTCAAAGGACCTCGAGATTAGGTATCGAAGGTCCATTTGAGACTTGCACTAAGTAATTACAGTCGCGTTTCATCGACTAGTGACGAGAGTCGTCCATGCAATATTAGTGGATTAGCTAGTTGGGTGCCGGTGGCTGAGGTGACTCGCGGGAATCATCATATGGGAAACCTTGAGTGGCTTGGTCGGTATGACTTGGATTCTCAGTTCCGACAGTACGAGATTGGTCCTCGAACTTGAGGCACTACTGTGGTTACATACACATCATGCATGTATCTTAGGTTTGGCAAGAGCTACCAAGTCGAGAGACTTGGTTGCTATAAGCCCTATCTAGTGCAGTCAAAATATGTAGTGTGGATAGTGGGTCCTAGTATAGAATCCGTCTCCTGTCAAAACGGTTGACAGTAGTGTCTCACTTATACTCTGAGACTCGTCCTCCATAAATCTGTGGCCACAGTGACTGAACAGTGGGATGGGATCCTAGTGACGTTTAGTATGGATGAGCCTAGGCTTAAGTCAAGAGTGGGTACCGACACCCAAGGTCCATACCCTAAACTATAGCTATGAGGTAGTAGACGGAAGGACGTACGTACTCGAGAACCTAAATGTTCATGCCATAAAATTCACCTAGTCTCTAGTGCCATGGACCGTTGCTAGACGGTCACCCAAGGTGACGGACGAATTCCCATCATAAAATAATTGGATATTCGGTCAAGTCCAGCTAAGGGTGAACATAAAGAGTCACACACAATTCACCGAAAATGGAGAAATTAATTAGGGATTAATTTCGGGAGATCGAACAATTTAATTAAATTAAATTTGTTCTCTTCTTGGAGTGTCAAGTGTTTAATTGGATTAAATAAGACTTGACTTATAAATGGAATTTATGGAATTAGGAAGTGGGCTATTTCCATCTTTGACTAGATGGAAATATTATTGTTGGGCTCAAATATTTATTTAATAATTATTAGAAGCCCAATAGACTATTTTAAATAGGATTTAAAATGTTCCATAAAGCCCATCAAAGGATGGATGGATGAGATTGAACTTTGGGGGCTTGATGAGATGAAGGACTATAATTAAGTTTGACTTAATCAAAGCCTAGGTTGACTAGAATTTGACTAGGTCAAAGTCCTAGTCAAAGTTGCCTCTTTAAGGAGAGTTTGAGTAGGAATAGGAAAACATGTTCCTATAAATACTCAAAATACACACACACGCGCGCGCTAATCTCTACACTCTCATCTCACATACACACACACACACCACACGGTCACCCCTCTCTCAATCTCTCGTCCTATCTCCTCTATTCACTCCAAAAAAAAAACCCTTGTTTCCTTGTCTACAAGGGAATGTTAGACGAATCAATCACATTAATTCATAACGCTAGGTTGATTTTTCCTCCCTTTCTCTTCTTGATCTCTTGCTAGCACGGGGGAATCAAGATCCGGTGAATTGCATGGACAATTTAGAAGATTCCTACATTGGGATCTCGGTGGCAAAACGTGGAACAACGCTTGTAGCTGAACGAAGTAATCTACAATGGGTAATTAGCATTTACTACGATTTCTTCGTTTCAACCCTATGGCCTCCATGAATGTAGCATGTATATTTTTCTTTTATTCACGAGATACACCAAACGCCCGGGAGGTTCAAGGGAACACCCCTTGACGACCAGTTTAAATTCCATCATTTATGCATGGTTTATGTTTCTTGCTTTTAAATACCGCGTTTCCGCACTCGCGCTTCCTCCTGGGATGATCCACCTTGCGTTACACTGACTACCGAGCCGGACAACCCACTAGTATTGCATGGACGACCTACGTCTCCACCGATGAAACACGGTTGCGATCCTTAGTGCAAGTCTCCCTCGGAACCTTGATACCTAATCTCAAGGTCCTCGACTTGGAGCGTTTCAGACCGTTCCACAGAAGTTGGCTTCATGACTGCCAACCTATGCGCAATCTAACTTCTTGGATTCACAAATCTGGTCTGTGGGCTTTGTTCTGTAGTTAACAGTAATGAACAAAATGGAAGTGAACACAACAAAGTACAACATGCCATGAAATTGAATATCATGTTTATTCAATACGTAAATATCATATTACATCAAAATTGTCAAAAACTGGTTGCAAAAGCCCAATCTAATTAGCTTTACGGTCACCTATTCTAACATGTAGTGAGGACAGTGGATTCTAAGAGAGAATATGTCCCCTATCAGTATTTTAGCTATGTCTCTTATGCACTTTGAGATAGTTTAAACTCTTCAAGTCTACGGTTAGTCGAGTAGGGAGTGGTTCCCTAAGTTGGTCAATAGAGTAAACGCGTCTCGAGTATGAAGCATAAATGTCTAGTCAATGATGGGAACTGACGTCTAATTCCATGCCCTAGACTAAGATCAGGAGACTCTTAACAATATGACCATACCCGTATGGGACTCGGAGCCTAAATGTTCACGCCAACATTCACCTTGTCTTTAGTGCGATGGACCAGTGCCAGATGACCACCCATGATGACAGGCATTTTGATTAATGGTTAATCAGAAATAATTAATTAGATTAGATTTAGTTAATCAATTTTGTTGGACACAAGCCCAAGTCTAGGGTGAACCTAAAGAGTCACACACAAATCACTATGGAAGTAGTGGAATTAATTCTGGAACAAATAAATTAATTTAGTTAGATTAAATTAATTCAAGGAGAATATAAATGATTGGATCATTTATTGGAAAGTCCATTGGATAGATGGCCCAAGAATTAATTAATTGAATTAATTAATTTTGAGTTTAGCACCTTTAAATTAATTGGATTAATTTATTAAGTTTGGTTTAATTAATTGTTGGATCATAATTAGTGTTTGAACTTATGTTTATTTTAATTGTATTAGATAAACTTTCGAATTTCAATAAGGTTTAAAATTAACTGGATTAATTTAAAACTCATGGATCTTGGTTGGACTTGATTTAATTTGATTAAATTAATATCGGTCAAAATCGATCGATGACTTGAATTCCAAGCTTAAGGGGTTAAAGCAGGTTGAGGAGGAGTTGAAATCCTCCATGGAATGTGTGACATATGGGAGGTTGCACAATTAGTGCAACCATATGATGGGTAGTGGTGTACATGCTGCCTATAGTATGTAGAAGTTATTTTGGAAATAACTTGTTTTTGTTTGTAATTTGATTACACTACACACATCTTCTTCTCACTCCTCTCTTGCACATTAGCCACGAAAATTCCCAATCTTTTCTCTATATTTTGAGTTCTCCTTGAATTAGATTCACGTTGAGAACAAGAGAAATACGTAATAGACTAATCAATAGTGTAATATAGTTTTGTTTCTTCCCTCTATTTAACTTGTATCTAGCAATAGAGCTAGACTCTGTTCCGTAGTGTGGTGTGGACAAATTAGAGGGGTTCTAATTTGGATCCTAAAGTGACCAGGAAATGAACGAAAAGGGAACAACGCTTTTTGCCATTCTACGTAAGAAAACGAAAAGATAATGTTTTGGTTTACATTTTGTGTATCTTTTTGTTTTCTCCTTTAGCCACTTATGCAAGCATCTTTTAATTTCTATAATGATGCATTTGTAAACACCGAACACATAGGAATTCAAAAGGAACACCCCTTTGACATTGTTTTAAGTTTCTTTTATTTTATGCTTCTGCTGCGTTCCCGGACTGTACCAATTCTTTCAGACTGTAGGGGGCACTACAGGTTCTTAAGGGTGGAGAAAGTGTTGGAATAGGTGACCATAAAGTCATTATGGTTGGTTGTTCTAGGAATTATTCGTTGGTCTTTGAACAAACGTAATATTATGCTGATAAATGTAGTAAAGATTCATCATTGGCAAACAACGAGTTTATTGTGCTTACTGCAAATATTGAACAGGGTTTCGATATCACAACAAATGCCCACAGACCGAATGGTTAATCCCGAGAGTTGGGCTATGCATAAGTTGGAAGCTATGATATCAACTCTTGAGGGTCGGTCTGAAATGTTCCAAGTTGAGGATCTCGAGACGGGTATCGAGTGTCCTATAGAGGCTTGCACTAAGTATTGTAGCCATGTTGCATCGACAGAAGACGTAGGTCGTATGTGTAATTTTAGTAGGTTGGTTGGCAAAGTGGTCGATTGACTGAACTGACTGATGGGAATATGGAATCCATGCGAGCTTGGTCGGTATGACCGGTATTCTCAGTTCCGATAGTACAGGACTAGTCCTCGGACTTGAGGAATCACAACAATCGCTTACATATGAAGGTTGTATCTTGGATCTGGCGAGTGGTGACTGTATCGTGAGGTATGGTCATCATAAGCCTTGTCCAGTGCAGTCGGAGTATGTAGTGAGGACGGTGGATTCCAAGATAGAATCTGTTCCATGTCAATAGTCTGACTGACATCGAGGTCTCCTATGCACTCTGAGATGGTTTGAGCTCTCAAAGTCTATGGCCATTGCATTTGATCGAGTGGGAAAGGGTTTTCGACGTTGATCATAGAGTTAAACCTATCTCAAGTTGGAAGCATAGATGCCTAGTCAAGAATGGGAACCGACCCAATTCCATGCCTTAGACTAAGGCCAGGAGACGGTCGAAAGTAGGACCGTACCTGTACGAAACTCGGAGCCTAAATGTTCATGCCACTTATTCACCTAGTCTGTAGTGCGATGGACCGTTGCTAGACGGCCACCCATGGTAACGGGCTATTTCCAGTTATGGGACAATTGAAATAATTACTTAAATTTGATTTAATTGATTGTGTTGGTAACACACGCCCAAGTCTAGCTGAAATTGACCTTAAAGAGTCACACTTTAATCGCCGGAATATGATGAAAGTAATTTGGAATTAATTTCGGAATGTAGAGATTAATTTAATTGGATTATATTAATTTCTTGGAGAGAATAAATGATTTGATCATATATAAAAATTCATGGGTTGGAATTTCGCAGAGGTTAATTAATTGGATTAATTAATTTTTGGTTTTAAGCCTTTTAAATTAAGGAATTGATTTGTTGGGCTTAATTCATAAATTCAATTTATGAATTAATGAGATTCGGCTTTCCTTTTAATTGGATTAAAAGGATGAATTTTATATTGGATTTTAATATTAAATTGAATTTTAATATGGAGCCTATTTGACCTTTGGGCTTATTTAAATTGGATTTAAATAAACCCGGTCCATAAAGCCCAATAAATGAGAGACAAGATTTGATCTTGGAGAGTAGAGATAAAGGGCCAAGATTCATCCTAGGAGAGGTTGGACTAGGTCAACCTCTCTAGGGTTTGTGTAGGTTATGGCGTTGTGTAGGTTAAATGACTAGGTCATTTAAAATACACATTTACACACAACTCATACACACCAACGATGCCTCCTCTCTCCATCTCTCTCGTGCACTCTCTCATCTCTCTCCATTCTTGTTCCTTTGGTTCACTGAATCAAACAAGGAACGAAAAAAAATCGAAGCCGTTAATTCATAACGTGTTCTCGATTTTTCCCTTCCCTTTCCTAGCCTTGCTAGCACGTGATAGGAAGGACTCCCGGTGATTGAAGTGAACATCTTTGGAGGATTTAAGGTTGAAATCTTGTGGTGAAGATCCGGAGATTGGAACAACGCGTGTAGCCGATCAAGAAAGACTACGAGGGTAATAGTCATCTTTTATGTTTTCTTGCATCTCTTGTTTATATATAATTCTATGGCCTTCGTGTACTTTTCTTTTTATTTTACAAGTTATGCACCAAACGCTCAGGAGGAATCAAGGGAATACCCCTTGATCCGGATTTAATGGTTTTAAGTCCGCAATTTCACTTTAGTTTTATTGTTTTCCACGCTTCCGCCACGTGTCTCCGGGACCGATTCACACTTTTAGAAAGCTTATCAAGATCAGATCGAGCTTGGTGCAGGTTGTTGAATACAGGATTGGGACAGGCTACAATCATGCTGTGGCTAGATTCTTGACATCCAACTGCGGTGCTTCTACACAGCTATCCTACATCCCCTCAGTTAACAGGGCTTCCATAGGATTATGCTCTTTCTTAAGTTATCCAAGAGGGGTCATGGGTATGGCCAGTAGCTAGTGACTACTAGGGGAGAATCTTCATCCCCTTCATCTGTAGTAGGTGGAGGTCAGTCAGTTCCAGTGAAGCTTATAAGTTGTTCTTCCATGGTGCCCCTATTGTTCAATGGACTTCACTGTTTGGAGGACCATTCAAAATAGCTTGTAATCATTTTTTCTTGTGGCTTGCCATACTTCAGAAGCTTTCTACACTTAACAAGCTTTGGTTGCTTATATTCCCTACCAAGTGTGTTCTTTGTAATGATCAACAATTGGGGATTCATGGCCACTTGTTTTTGAGTGCTCATTTTCAAGGAGTTGCTTGAGAGTCAAGCCATATCTGCAATGGCATATTAGGATAGAGTGGGCCAATTGAAGATGGAGAAGAAGACACTTGTTGAATGCAACATCGAGGGCAGTCCTTGCGTCCTTAGTATATCATGTGTGGAAGGAGCGGAACCAAAGACGCTTTCAGAGTTCAACTTCCTCTCTGGAGCACATTGGGGACCTTGTGTTTCACCAAATTAGGTAAAAGAATCGGTATGGCCATAGGACATTAGGTTGCGGATTATGAGTGATGAAATTAAGTTTAGCCTTCGAGCTTCTATTTTGTATAGACTTTGACACATAACTTGGCACTTACTGGACATGAGATGGGGCTGGAGTGTTGTATCTATTTACTCTAATTTGGTTATTGTGTATATTTATTTTTACTCAATATCAAATAAAGAAATTGAAAAAGAGAGCTGACTATTGTGATTTGAAATCCATATATTTTGGTTAAAACACGATCTATAACAAATTTTCAGCCAACTCAAAAATTTTAAATTCAAATTGAGCTTAGTCGAATGAATTTACCATACTTGTATGACTTTACCCCCTTAAGTTAAACTCATATGAATATCTAATTATTATAATACAAACTTTACTAATTATAAATTTTGACTCATCTTAAAAAAAGAGTTAAGAAACACTTTGATATTAGTTGACAATGTAAAAAAAAATGAAAAAACCCACCCCATCCCCCACCCTCTTTCATTTTTCGTTCAATCTTGAACACCAAAACCATGAATAAAATCAAATCAAAGAATAGTGTAACATAAATTTTTATTGTCTACCATCATAGTAGCATTTTCATAAACCTTTTCCATTGTAAATTGTCCAAGTTGCATTTTCATAAACCTTTTCCATCTGCCCAGCCCAACGTGCCCGCCTTGCATGTTGGAATTCAGATCTCTCTTCTCACATTCCATTCCTTTCTTCACCACTTCTCTCATTACCTGACAAACAATCAATCAGTAGCTCTCATAGAGCAAAGCTATGTCGATGCCGCGGCCGCCCAACGAGCCCTCCTCGGCTACGTGGGACTGCATGCTGCCGGGGCCGCCGTCCAAGAACAATTGCGGATCTGCTGACCTCTCCTCAGCCGGCCTCCTTGCCTACGCTGCCGGCAGCTCCGTCGCCATCCTTGACACCCACTCCATGCAACTGGTCTCCACCATCCCCCTTCCCCCACAGGGTTCGTCCACCGTGTCCCCTTCATCACCGCCGTGCGATGGTCTCCTCTCCCCCTACCCCACCACCTACTGGAGAGCGAAAACACCTCCCCGCACCTCCTGCTCGCTGTCGGTGATCGCCATGGGCGCATTTCGCTGCTGGATTTTCGCTCCAAAGCCCCCGTTCTGTTCTTCGATACTAATAATCCGAATTCATCTAAATTAGGTATCCAGGATCTCTGCTGGATCCAGGCTCGACCCGACTCCTGTTGCCTCGCTGCCATTTCAGGACCCTCGTTTCTCTCTATTTACAACACTGCAACTGGCCGCTGCTTCTTCAAGTACGATTCTTCCCCTGAATACTTCTCCTGTCTTAGCCGGGACCCCTTCGATTCCCGCCATTTCTGTGCCTTGGGGCTTAAAGGATTTCTGCTGTCGGTGAGATTGTTGGGTGATGATTCTGAAAACGACGTCGCCTTGAAGGAACTTCAGATTCGCACGGACGCGTCGGAATTGCTGAGGCTGGAAAGAGATTCTTCTAGTGGCAGTAACAGTGGGGCGCCGGCCTCTGCGATCTTCCCCAATTATGTGGTGAAGTTTGCCTTCTCGCCACATTGGAAACATGTGATATTAGTGGGTTTTCCCAGAGAGCTTTTGTTGTATGACTTGCAGTACGAATCGGTGTTGTTTGCAGCAGGATTGCCGAGGGGGTGCAGCAAGATCCTGGAGGTGTTGCCAGATGTGAATATGGAGGTGTTCTACTGTGCTCATTTGGATGGGAAGCTCAGTACTTGGCGACGCAAAGAGTGAGTGTTGTATGTCAACATGACTTCGCATTTTTGTTTTCGTGGTCATGTTTATCTTGTACTGTATTGCTGAAGTGTGATAGAGTAGGTTCTGATTTCATGTTAACTTTTTCAAATTTGTTTATCTAAACTGAGTAGCAATATACAGAATGTCAACTTGTTATAATAATTACCTAGTAAAAGTGTTTCAATAGAAAGTTAATGGCCTAGATTCACATGAAAAACTTAAGCTTATGAACTGATTGAGATGAGTGTGATATGTAATTTTAACAATTGAGCAATGTTTGGTGAGCGTTCACAAGTTATATTCTGTGGCCGGGGTTATGGTAAAGAGTCGTGAATGGGTGAATTGAAAGAGGAGACAAAACCCATTTTATGGTGTATATAACACGTTCATTGCGGTTCTGTAATCATGTTAATCTGCGAACACTTTCATTTATGCACGAAGCTGTAGGATGTAGGAACAATGTGATGGTTCTTCTCTGCTCTCTTTAATGGTTCTAATGTCATGGTAACTTAGATGAGATCACATCATTTTAGAGTAAGCTTCTAGGAGGTCTAATTTCAGTTACTGGATTTCCTGTTTCTGGATATTGCTAATGGAGCTAGTTTACTGAGCATTATTGTATAGTGATTAGGTGGTATATAAGTATACACCAAGTTTTTGCACGATTTATTGCATAGTTGGAATACCTTTCTGTTCTATATTTTTAGCTGGACTTAGAAAAGCATTCTTATTTGCATCATACCTCAGGGGAGACCAGGTGTACATTATGTCTTCAATGGATGAATTAATGCCTTCAATTGGCACAACTGTTCCTTCTCCTTTAGTTCTTGCAGTCGCCATCTCCCAATCAGATTACATGATTCAAGACATCCGCAAGCTTTGTTCTGGCACAGATTCGTTTGATATGGATTTCGATAATCCTTTTGATTTCTTTGATGAATCTCCTATCATTTCGAAGACACATTTAATATCGATTTCTGATGATGGAAAAGTGTGGAAGTGGCTCCTGACTGCTGAAAGGTCGAGGGATGCTCAGAAGGATAGAGAAAATGTGAAAAAGGCTGCTGAGATCCGTGAACTTCCAGTCCATGAACTGGAATCCAGATCAGAAGGTTTTCCTGGTGACTTAGGCGCACTGAAATCTGTCACACAGCCAGATGATACAAATAGCAGAGAAATCCGCCAATCTGGTCCCACAATTGCTTTAGAGGAAGTGTCATTTAAGGTTGTTGGTTTGGGGAATCTTATCTTTCTAAGATAATACTCTTTTGTTTTTTCCCCTTGGTATCTATTCGATATTGTTTTTGCTGTTGCTACCTGTGTTGGACTTGATGTACTAGGATCACAACTGGAGAACTGATATTTGCATGTTATTTTCTAATTCTGCTGAAATATGTATTTCATACATGAAAATTAGATGGCTGTGAAATTCATCATGAGCCCGTGTAACTGCAGTAGATGTCGGGTATATGATATATGCAAACTTCTAAAAGTTTTGATTCAGCGCATGATTGTTCTTGTTGCAGGTCAATTTGAATAGTAAAACTTCCTCTGCATGATATCAACCAAATGTTAAAAGAAGTAATTACTTTATCGAGTTAAATCATGATTGTGGTTCTGTTCTAGAAGGCTATCAAAAGGAACTCGAGATTGTACTTTTTATTTAACCATGTGATCTGGATGGGAAAGAATTATATTAAGTTGAGGATTAGCTGGCTGGCATTGCGCATATTCCCATTCATCAGGTTTCACTAGTGGTAATTAGTTATCTATCCTATTCCACTGCTTACGTTGAGTTCAATCACTGAATTCTTTTCAGGTTCCCTTGACTGCCAGACAAAAAGAAAAATTCCTTTTATGTTTATTTTGGATTTGAATTGAGACTGAGGGGCATGATTCTGTAATATCTTGTTGTTCCCATAGCCTGTTGCTGTTCTTTCTATGGGTACATCTTCATTGCTATTTGTGCCAATAATGCAGATCACTCTAGATGGGCAGCTTCATCTTCTCTCATCAGCTGTGACTATGCTTGCTGTACCATCCCCTTCACTGACGGCTACGTTAGCACGTGAGTATTCTTTCACTGTTTCCTGTATTCGTGAACCCTTTTTTAGCCACCCCTTGAAAGCTCATCTAATCTTCCGTGTTAAGCTTCTTAAAAGTTAAGCAGCATTCTGTGCATTAACGGATTATTTATGCAATTCATGAAGGTGGTGGAAACTCCCCTGCTATAGCTGTTCCACTTGTTGCTTTAGGAACGCAAAGTGGCACGATAGATGTCATTGACATCTCTGCCAATGCTGTTGCTGCAAGTTTTTCTGTTCACAGCAGCATGGTCAGAGGGTTACGTTGGCTAGGAAATTCAAGACTGGTTTCCTTTTCTTATACGCAGGTCAGAATTGTCTTAGGAGCATCCTAATTTATTGGGGGATAATAGTTTCTCCTTATACATACGCTTGTAGGCTATGTTGGCAATTGCTTAACACTTTATTCCTCTTTGGTTTAATTAGTGCATCCACTTTTTAAGTGTTGTCTTGACTTCTGTCAATATCTGTAGACTTCAGTTTCTTAACAGTATCCATTTTTGTGTGCAGGGAACAGAGAAAACAGGAGGCTATGTCAATAGGCTTGTTGTAACCAGCCTGAGAAGTGGCCTTAACAGAACATTTCGAGTACTGCAAAAGCCGGAGCGAGCACCAATAAGAGCATTAAGGGCTTCATCTTCTGGAAGGTTTACTGATTCCTTACTCATTCTATTCTTTTGCATTTGTTTGTTCTGGATTGCAGTTATTTGATGTTTTACATTTCGTTAAACTTGTCATGTATCCTAAAGTAAGCATACCTACTGAAATCACATATCTTACCGATCATAGAAGTTCTTAGCTACTGGAGTTTGAGCAAACAAAACTTATTAGATCTTAGTGTTGCTAGTGAGTGATTGAGGTATTTTCGCATTTAAACTCAAAGTTCTGAAGAAAGATACCCCGATGCATGTTCAATCCTCTTTACTTGAAAAAAATAAGACAGAAGGAGAGTTGAAACTGGAAAAACTTGAAGTTAAAATACTTCAACAACTACTACCACAACCATCATTTCTTGCTTCATTCTTTTCTATTAACTTTCTTTTATATTCCTTTCCCTTTTGGTGATGGCAATGTAATTTGATGAGGTTTGGGTCTGGAAAGATGGAATTGTTATCCAGAGATTTTTGGTTGGAGCTGTGAGAATAATCTACGGAGGGAGTGTGATGGATGGTTAAAGGTGGGAGTTCTGTTGGACTTGGATTTGGCTGCTAAGTGAGCATTTGGAATTGGAGTACTAAGATATGGTGGAGTTGTTAGTTGATTTCTTTTATATTTCACAACTTTTTAGCAATTCTCTCTGAGACCTTCTTTCAATATAGCTATAAATTCTTTCAGATATCTTTTGATCTTGTTCCGGGATGCACCTGTTGAGGTTTGGGCAATGACAAAGACTCCGATAATGGTTAGTTTTCTTCTTTTTCTTCTTTATCCGCCTTGCTGATTATGATCTGATGATTGCTCTCTTTCTTTCTTTCTTGTTTTGGAGATCGTTTTGAATTTTGTCTTTTAAGTGAGCTAGAGGTATCAATAACCGTTATGCATTTGTTAAGCTGATTTAAAGGTGTAAACTTGAACTGAGATAAAAAATAACTTGATTTTCTGGTGCATTATCAAGCAAATAATGAATATTCTCTTGTTTAAGTCTTAAGACTTAATAAGAATTGAGTTTCATTTCAGCTAATTTTCCCTCTAATCGGAACTGGGGCATATGTTGCCAACTTCTGGATTCATTTTATTGATCTTGAATAGAAAATCCATCTTTATAATAAGGAAGTTTTTCTTTTTAATTGAAAAAGAAAGTAAATTAAATGACAAATATCCACACTGGAACAGTTTGTTAATTCTTTCAACCTTCACTCTATAAACGTCAAAGGTATTTCTCGTGCAGCTGAGGTCGTTAGCTCTTCCGTTCACCGTTCTTGAATGGACGCTTCCAACAGTTCCAAGACCAGCCCAAACTAAACCTTCAAGGACCTCTTCATTTTTATCCAAAGACCATGCTGACGCCCCCCTTATTGGGCCCTCGTCCCCTACTACAACATCATCAACTGATGCTAGTGAGCAGTTTTGCTTAAGCTAATTATTTCCTTATTTAAAGATGTATTTTGCTAGATCTGACTCTGAAGTTGGTTAGCTTGACTTAATATTTGCTTTCAATATTCATTTCATGAATTGCAGAAGAAGGAGCAGATGGATCCCAAGAAGATTTTTCAGAAAGCTTTGCGTTTGCCTTGGTGAATGGCGCACTTGGAGTATTCGAGGTCCATGGACGAAGAATCCGAGACTTTAGGTATGCTTTTTCTTTAATTCATGGTTGGTGGTCAATTTTTTAAGGATGCATTTTAGGCCTTTAACGGATGAATATCTCCAACCTTTGGAATTAAATTCAAGTTATAGTTTTAGGATCTAGAAAATATGGATAACTACCTAAAAATTTTGAGAAGGAGCAGGTGAGCTTTTTATTTGAAACTTTATTTGACTGGGGGGGGGGGGGTATATGCATATAGCAATGGGATGAAGAGCGTAGTCAAGTTCTCATTTGTGCAAGATCTCATAATTAATGATAACTATACATAGACACCTCAAGTTTAGGCAGATGAATGGAGTAAACCGACTTTCTGTTGGAAGTCTTATGAATAAGTTCATTTACAAGATTTTGCTGTTAATGCTTCTATTTGTAGATATAGCATTTTTTTAAAAAATCTTTTCTAAGTTATCCATGTCAAACAGGTTGTCAGTGGATCCGTCCTTTTGGAAAATTTTCTTCAAATAAACAAAGTAGACATACATTATGGTTGAACCGGCATTATTTGATCAAAATTCTTTGTACTTTTTTTGTTGTTAGTTGCATTTTGTTTACCTCTAGTTATGCTAAAACTGGTCTGCTTGAATCTTTTCCTGAGTTATTTCCTTGTCGTGCCCAAGCTTTTAGTGTGTTTTCTTTTTGCTATTACTCCATATCTCGCTTAATCATAATCTTGATATAAGTTTTAAAGCATCATAAGTCTGATATATAAGAAAGTTACTTGCTTACAAAAAGATTTACTCAGAAAAGGCTCCTTGAGTTGAATCTGGTATTGGAGATGCTAATTTTGTTTTGTTAGCCAAGCTACTTGAATTTTCATTTTCAATTTGAAAGCTGAAGCTAGATTGCAATAAGCTTGATTCTATTGTTATGAAGCTCAATTCTTTTCTGATGTATAGATTTTATACGTGTTTGTATTATGTTGACTGAGATTTTTTTGCGAATGAAGAATCTTTCAAACAAATTTCAGTTTTTAGGAAAAGCATACATTGTCTGGGTTTTGTTGATCAAAAGTTCAGGGATAACCAGCGTGCTAGATTGCTCATAGTCTTAACTATATCCTACTTTTGGACTAACTTCTTATTTCGGATGGCTTTCTAAGCATCAAAAGGTTTGGCTGTTCATTGAGAAACTTTTGTATTTTATAGCATTAGACAGTTCTTGTAAGGTGCAATTTGTAGCAAGTTTGATGACCATGGAACTTGTGTTTGGCAATGTTGTTACCTGCTCTCTTTGCCTGTTTGTCAATCTAGTTTCTATAGTGCAGCGCATTTGACATATTTGCTTGTTCTAACCTTTGATTCTCCTGTTATTTAGGAGTCTGCTGAATTTGCACTTCAGGCTAGGTATAGTTGATAATTGGCTGCTGAAAAGTGGAATAAAAACAGCAATATGTTGATGAAGACAAAATTATTTGTTTACTCATTGCTAATAACCATGGCCCTAAAGTTAGTATCAAATCTGGCTGGACATGTGTTCCACACCTCATGGCACCAATAATTCTCCTTAGGTGAGTTTTGCATGTGGTTAGTAGTAAAATTGGGGAACTCTTGGTAATTTGGTTAGTAAAGTGGTTCCAAAGTTGAACGTGAGTCTTCTTCTTCTTCTTCTTCTTCTTCTTCTTCTTCTTCTTCTTCTTCTTCTTCTTCTTCTTCTTTCCACTACTCTAACCTTGCACCAAGCTCTTTGCCTGTCTCTGAGCCTCCTAGCCCCGTCCCTGGCCCGCAGGACCACCCGCCTCCCCAGCACTGCGTGATCTCCTATAAGCTTGCTGCAGTCTTGTGCAGCCAACTCTAACCCATCCGAGCCCTGCGCTGCAAGCATGAGTCATTCTCTCCCCAGCTTACCATCCTGCTACGAACCCAGGCTGCTATCACCTGCTTATGCTGCAAAAGGCAAAAAAAATATCTTCCGAGAATTTAAAGCAGATTGCAAACATCCTTCAAATGGTTTCTTTAAGCCACAAGGGGAAAAGCTGGTTTTATAAGCTGTGGCAAACTGCTACTAAAGAGGTGTTTGCAAAAACTTATTTGAAACATTAGCTTTTCGCTGAAGTTAAATTAAATGAGATTTTTATGAAACTTGGTTATGCTTCTCAAAAGTTGAATTCTACCTTTACCCTGGCAGAAGGAAGAAGCACAAAACGGGTGCTGCTCCAACTTCTAGGTATTTGGGTAGATATTAGAACTTGTATTAAATGTTTTTGTCCTTCCAAATTGTGAAAAGTAGAGAAGGGAAGTATGTTTTTATGTTATTGAAAGATGTCTAGTCTCTAATATATAGAGATGGATGAAGAGGATAAGTACAAAGTGATTTACCTACCAAACATAGCTAGCTATTGCGAATAATAACAAAGACATATACAATGTAACAATTCTAACAAATCTTCTATCTTCTAAAACTCCCCCAAGAGATGGAACATATATATCAATCATGCCAAACTTGTTACATAGAATCTTAAATAGTTCAGTCCTAAAACTTTTGTGAAAAGGTTGGCAATTCTTTCTTGCATTTTGTTGCTAAGAGGGCAAACAAAAAATTATTGCGCACCCTTGTCCCATTCTCCATGGATTCCTTTCGCTAGACATATGCAAGGTCTCTCACGTCATATCTTTTACTCTTGTACTGTATGTTTATGAAATAAATTATTTTAAATTTTGAATTTCTAAATTAGTTGTTCATAGTTTTAATTAGTAATTTTTTTATTCAAGTCTCAAAGATAAATAGGCATGCTTAGATATAATTTAAACAGTATAGAAATGGACTATGACATTAATGATTATACAAATGCATGTTTTAATTTTCAAAACATGCAAACTTGTAGATTTCAACTCGCCCCTCATCGTTGTAGTAGTAGTTGAGGAATTAGTTGTATTTGTATCATTCTATGTTGTATTTAATTGGCAATGATTTGTTGTACTAATTTAAAATTCACTATAAAAAATATAATATCAATGACAAAATATGAAGGGACAATTTTAAAGTTGTCACTGAAAATATATGTATATTAAGTAACAACAATTTTGATCTTGTCATATATAATGACCAGTGAGAAGAATTGTGCATAAGGTTGTCACTATAGATAATTAATGACACATATATAGTGACAACTTAGTAATGACACAATATAATAACAAAAATTATTTATTGTCACTAGGTCAACATCATATATACGTCTACTTATTGATTATTTTTTTTGCTAATTCTTACCACTAACAACTTCTACCAAACAATAGTAACTATTAAAATCATAAGTTCTTTTTTTTTAGTGGCTTCTAATGAATTTAATATTTTATCAACAAATTAATTAATTAAATTTCGATAGGGCTAAACTAATTTCTACCTTCGCCAATGGCCACTTCCACCTCTATCTCTCTCTTTCTCTGTCGCTCACTACACACACTAGAAAAATTAAAAAAATCAGTAAATAAATGTTTATTATATGCATATATAAATTACTGTATCAATCTACAATATATATGTATCAATAAATATACATATGATGTGTAATATAAATCTGTCAATACATATGTGCGTATACATGTATATATATACATACATTTTATAAAATCTCTTTCACTGTATATGTGTGCGTACATGTGTGCAAATTAGAGTTGGGAAGAGCGGGTCGAGTGTGGGGCTGAATGGAAGGTGGAGTAGCTGGGTGGATCTGTGGTGGAGGGGCAGCAGCGATGATGCCAGTGTGGGGCCAGGTGGGTGGCTGTTGATGAGAATAAAGGAGATAGGAAAAAAGAAGGAAGAAAAAAAAGGTTTTGGGGGGGGGGGGGGCGCATTGAACGGGAAAAAGTTGAGAGATAAAGAATAGGAACGAAGACAGAAAAGAATAAAGAACAAAGCAGTATGGAAATTTTATTGTCTTTGTTATTTTGCTTTCTGTCTTAGAGTTTCATGACTACTCCGGAACATGGAAGTGGAAATATTAATATGTATCTTGTCATGGTGATGTAATTTCATATGTTTCTATAATGTGATTCACTCTTTTCTTTTAGAGTATAAGGATCATGGCCTTTTAATAAACAAATCCTTGTCAGTCATCTTTCAGCTTTGTCACATTTTCTTTCGTCATTATAATTCATTTCTATTTACCAAGTTAACTATTTTATATTACATTGTTCACTAGTTTATCATGTTCAACTACGGAAATGGCTTTCCATGTTTCCTTAACATCAGTCTGAGTCATGTTATCTTGTCTGAATTTGCCATTATTTCAGACCGAAGTGGCCATCATCTTCATTTGTTACCTCGGACGGATTAATTACAGCCATGGCTTATCGCTTGCCTCACGTAGTATGTACCATATATGATGGACTAGTTCTATTCATGATTGAATTTTCATTTCTCAACTTTATGGGAAGGTTTCATATTGGAAGCTCTGTATTGACATTTCAGGTCATTGGAGACAGGACAGGGAACATACGTTGGTGGGATGTCACTACTGGGCAATCATCCTCATTCAACACTCACAGGGATGGTATTAGGAGAATCAAGTTCTCACCAGTTGTTCCTGGAGACCGTAGCCGTGGACGTATTGCTGTTTTATTTTATGACAACACATTTTCTGTGTTTGATCTTGTAAGAATCACATGGCACTAGTTGAAATCGTTCATGGCTATGTTAATCATTAAGTGTGGAATATTTATGTCACTTTTCATGTATCTTACACGGATGACAATGTATAGAAGGTAATCCTTATTCTTTAAAGGTATTTAGAGACATCACACTACCAACTTAAATTTGTTCAACTCCATTCTCAATTAATTTTGATAAGAGTTGGATTTAGAGAACTCTATTCCCCAATTTTACGTGTGAAATTTTCTCATAATAGCAATATCAATGTAAAAGGACTAGTTCACATTTTTGTTTTTTTCCCAATTTATGGAAATGTCTCTGTTTGATTCTCAATTTCATAAGTGCTTTTGATCTGCAGGATTCACCTGATCCATTGGCTAATTCCGTTTTACAACCACAATTTCCTGGAACTCTAGTACTTGAACTTGACTGGTTGCCATTGAGGACAAGTAAGGATGATCCACTGGTACTGTGCATAGCTGGAGCTGATAGTAGCTTCCGTCTTGTTGAACTTAATGTGTATGTCTATTAATTCCTTCCAGTTCACTACAAGTCTTCATATTTTAAGCATCGACTGGCTACAACTGTGTACTTGTATTAAGTATAATCTGATAGAAGAAGACATGGCTATCATATCCTAAGTATTATTACCATTGTCCTAAGTTTAAAACTGTATTTCCTAACATGGAATTCCTTTTTACCATCTCAGCTAAAACATGTAATGTGACAATTGATTCTTCATTACTACTTTTGAAAGCATTAATGTAAAGGTGTACAACACTTTCATTTTTCCAAAACTCATACTACACTCTGGTCCTAGTTGACTGGGAGCTTTTATTTTGGAAGGAGGGGGTATTGATTTAATGGGACAGACACTATGAGTTTGAAAGTCCAAATGTTCTATTATGAATCGGATTTTCGTTTTCATCAATACGAAGTATGATCCTTAAAGGATAGCCTTCTTGTCTAAGAGATCTACGAAGAAGCAGATCTTATAATCAGGAGAATTCACTATAAACACAGAAACATTAAAATTGAACTCTTGGATGATAGAAACTTAACAGTGCCATTATAAAGTATTGACATTGTAACTGCCTGTTGCCTGCTAGATCATTAGCAATCTTTTTAGTTGTCAGGATGGAAAATGGCACAGTGCATGTGATACTTATTTGAAGTTGTGTGCATTAAAATAGCATGTCTCAAAGTATTCTGTTTGTCCTGTGTGTGATTGGATCTATAAAAATCTACAGTAAAGTTTGTTTACATGTCATATATTGTGTTGCAAAAATGGAAACCAAGTGCGTTCAGCATACTTTTACTCAACTTTACATGCTATATATTTTGACTTGCAATGCAACTTATATATTGCTTGTCGCAAATATGTTGAGAAGCACACAACCTCGATGAATCTTGCTATAGTTGATGAGCCAAATTCCTGTGCATGCAGAAATGACCAGAAAATGGGGGGTCTTGGTCCCCAAGTTAGACCAACGAAAGAGAGATTTCGGCCAGTACCTTTGCCTTCTCCTGTATTGCTCCCCACACCACATGCCCTGGTATCTTCTGAAACTTGACTTGTATCAAACTAGAGTATAAACATGGATCAATGGATTGCAGTGGTTGTTCTTTTACTAGTATTCTGTGTACAAGATGTATGGTAAAATTTTCAAGGGAGGGGAACTTTCTGGTGTATGGGTACTTCTTCGACGTGTACTACAAATGGATCGAAAATACTGTTTTTTGGTACTATCATAACAATACTGCAAATTGTTTGACATTAAAAGTAAAAAATTGATATGACTATTGTCATCAATTTGCTAGAGATGTTTTTCTTTTTCCTACAGGCGCTGAGGATGATCTTACAGTTGGGTGTAAAACCTGCATGGTTTGATGCATTCAGCACAACCATGAATGACTGGAATACTCCAGGAACCCCATCAGCTGGAGATCTCCGTGGTTACATGATTGATTCACCACGTGTTGGCGACTCTGTTGTTCCGGAAATGCTTCTTAAAGTATTAGAGCCTTACCGAAAAGCAGGTCTGCTTCTGTCCTGTTTACAACTAATGTAAAATATGTGTATCTTGAGAATTTAATGACTTTTTTCTTCCTTTATGTATCCTTAAGGCTGCCTCCTTGATGACGAGAGAGTAAGGCTATATGCTAAAGTTGTTAGAAAAGGCTCTACATTGAGGTTGGCATTTGCAGCTGCCATCTTTGGTGAATCCATGGAAGCACTTTTCTGGCTACAATTACCTCATGCTCTCAACCACTTGATGAATAAATTGGTTAATAAATCAACACAAAGAGGGCCACATACAGCTCGCACTCCTGAAATTGACGAGGCATCCATGTTGAGCAGGATATCTTCAAAAGGGAAATCAGTGCCTGGATCAGGGAAACAGAATTTGGTGGTTGGTCAAATTCAGTGATGAAAGTTTTCGTTTATTGGATATATATGTTTAAATTAGCTATCAAGTGTTTTATTTTTATTGGTGGAAAGTTGTGATGTGCCCAATATATAGATGGTTTGCATTAGTTGAGAATTCTTTGTAGTAATCTTTCTCATCACAGGTTAACGGCCAACTTAAATTGTTGGCCTTTGAACAACAAGAACTGTGGGAGCGTGCTAATGAACGTATCCATTGGCATGAGAAATTGGAGGGTGAAGAGGCAATTCAGAACCGTATACATGAGTAAGTCCTTTCCTCTAAATTATTGACACCTCCTGTTCAAGATTTCTAGTTGCTAATTGGATCATCCAGTGTTGGGATGATCAATTTTATTGTGAGGTGGTGCCTTTATCAACTGATCGTATGGTTCTATTACTGGATTCTTGTTGAAGCATTAATTGAGTTTGTGGTAGCTAGCACAAATCATCTTTCGGTCATGTACTATTCTTTATGAGAAATGGATTATCTATTTAGTGGCATATTGGATGTTTAATTAAGTTAATTTTGTATGAGTTTGAAACTGAGTCATCATCAATAATCTGATGGATTTATTGTAGTGCGACTGTGCGAGCAGAATGCTATTGATAAGGATGTACTTACATGGTGAAGTCACAAAGGAAGAAGAGAGACAAAAATGAGATTAGTTTCTAAATGTTCAACAAACATTGAATAAGGGCGAGTAATTTGAAAATATATAGTATATATTGCAGTTATTCTTGTCATTTCTCATGATGCTTGTTGTAAAAGCAAGAAATTAGTTTCGTCGTGCAGTTCCATCTCTGTTTCTCAATCTCTAAAGTGTTTATAATACGTGGAAGAAGGACATCTGCATCAAAGTTTGATATGATTGTGGGTCGGGAATATAAGGAGGGGTTGAAGTGTATGATGATATGAAGCTATATAATGAGGGCTGGAGTGTATAATACACTGAAATTAGATACCTTTTAATATTGGCACGAAATCATGTCACCTTAATGCTTTAACATGTTATTCCAATTTGTAATGATTTGCGAAAATGATGTAATGAAGCCATATTTGCTATAAACCAATGGAATGCTGTTTTATTTATTTCATTGTTGGAATAAGTTGTTTTAAACATTATAATAATAGACATCATGTTATTCTAATTTGTAATGATTTGCGAAAATGATGTAATGAAGCCATATTTGCTATAAACCAATGCGATGCTGTTTTATTTATTTCATTGTTGGAATAAGTTGTTTTAAACATTATAATTATAGACATTTTTAGCTATCATTTAACACCTACGGTGCGCAGAAACATTATATTAAGACAATCCTTGTATGCTGTTTCAAAAGAACATCGCTTATGATGTCTTTAAAATACTAAGAACAACTCAACATAACCAAAAAATTATAATTATCTCTTTTTCCTAAAGTTAACATTGAGTAAAGGGAATCAAACATTATAAATTTGAAACCACTGGCATGTAAACATTGTAAATTTGGAGGGAATTGTAATTTCAAAATGTGGAAGGGTGTAGTCGAAGATTAGACTAATTCTCAAGGGAAGGAGTTGTAATTGATCGTTCTTTTAGTTTTAACCAAGAGGAACTTATTCTTGTTATATTTGTCATTTGCGTTTTTGTAATGGCAGCAACTTGGAGGCAAGGTTTTTATAATTTTAAAAGGGGGCTGGGAATAGTCTGTAATTACACCATTCTGAAGAAAGGTCATTGCAATTAACCCTGAAAATAATGCATATGGAAGTTCAAATCTGGATTGTCGTGGACTTTAGGACTTGGACAGAAATTGGGAAGTTTCTGTTGCTTTTATTTAAAACAGTAAACAATAACAATAAAAATAAGATAAAATCTAAGAAGCTTGGATGGCATTCGACTTGTCTTCAACAGAATGATCCTTTATTTGGCAGGTCCACCTTGGTTGTAAGTTGTAACTATCCTGTAGACGTTTGTTTACATGAGGTTCAAATTATGACTGAAATGATGAAGTGAGCATAATCTAAGAGTAAACTTTAGTCATTTCAAATGAGAGCATTCAGTTTAGGCCCTTGCAGATGAGGAAGCATTATGATTTTCGTGTTTTAGTCTTTTCCACAGTGTCTGGTACTAAAAATTATCTATTGTCTAGTTCAGTAAGAGTTTTCATTTTGCCTCTTTATTTTCCTCCAAAAATACTTTGTGGAAGTGCTGTTGCTCCAAGATAAAATCACCTAAAGCAGCTCCATCCCCAAAAGTTTATCGTCACGGCTTATCAAGATCCTGTTCTGCATCGATCTAATAATTGCAGCTAAAATCTTTTGTTTCCTTATCGATCTGTTAACTTAAAGTCTCTTAAGTTTCCAAACACTTCTCTTCCTAAAATCATGTGTACATCCTCCAGCTGTAGGATTTTTTCTTTTATTGTTACAAAAATCTCAGGTTGAATGAGATGCATATCTCATTTTAGCAAGAGGAGAAAATCTTCTTATGCGGTGTCAGTATATGCATGACCTGATGTAAATTTTTGGACTGTTAATTGAATTATAGAGAATCTTGACGTAAATAAGACAAAGTTAAGCCTTATTCACTTTATTTCTCATGGCCAGACTTGTGTCAGTTGGGAACTTGGAGGCTGCTGTTAGCTTGCTGCTTTCAACTTCTCCAGAGAGCTCTTACTTCTATGTAAATGCTCTGCGAGCGGTTGTGCTTTCCTCTGCTGTGTCCTCATCTCTGCATGAACTGGCTGTGAAGGTACTTGTTTCTTCTTAACTGCTCCTTCCCACCAACTTACCGTACCATTTATTCATCTACTATTCCGCTGTAGGTAGTTGCGGCCAATATGGTCAGAAATGATAGGTCGATGTCTGGCACACACCTGCTTTGTGCAGTAGGGAGGTATCAGGAAGCTTGTTCCCAGGTAGAGTTTTGTCTTGCATATCTCTATTACAGCATGCTTATACACTGAAAACCGCTGCCATGAATCTATTTGTCAGATTTTTTATTTTTTATTTTTTCTGGCAAGGACATATAATGTATCCTTGGAAGAGTTGTACTTAGAAACATGGGCAGTCTGTTTCCGATAGAGTTGTGCCATATGTGTAATTTGTGCATCTTGTGGGGTCTTTGTAATCTCCTTGCAGTTTAAATATATCTGTGTTCCTTCTTAATTTATAAATTTTACATCGAATGAGAAAGGCAGTCAGCCAATCACCATGACAGTTTTCCTCCTTGATGGAGTTGAACAAAGTATATTTGTCCAGTATGTTACAGAAAGTACTCCTATACTCAGTCTTTCGAAACACTAGAAAATGCCAAATCATCTCAGTCCGGCCAAATTTGGGGACTACGGTGGCCGAAATCCTCAAAGTGCAATTTAACCAGTTTTATTGGGTTTGACCCAGGGAAAACTTCTTATGTTTCCTAAAGTTTTAACTTCAAGTAATGGCTGTTTTTGGAGTTTCCAGTTTGCACATAGATGGCTCCAATTATTCAGAATTCACATGCAAAGGCTATTCCACTGGTATCGATGCCTGTGTGAAGGGAATAAATGGGGAAGAAGAATAGCTTTCCATCCTAAAGCAACCTTCAGTATTTTGAGTTTCCATAATAATGATCATTCTTGATGCTGCATGGATATGTTGAAAGGGAAATAAGAGGGAAAACAATATAATACTACCCTATACTGAAATTAGTTTTACTTGTATTCTATTGAGCTCAGATCACTAAGGAACTTGTGTTCAAGCTCAGCTGTTCTGTAGTTACTAGTGCTTTGTATTCTTTGGAAAATTCTCTTCAAGAATGGTTGAACCGAACTAAGGTTTCCGTTTTACCTTTCTTATCATGGTATCGACATAATAAGAAAAGTATGATTAACTTCATGTTGGCCTCATTTGTGGATTTTTTATCTGAGTTAATATGGATGTTAGTGTTTTTCTTCCTTTTTGAGTATTTAGTGGGCGTCTGTATTTTGTTTCTGGTTTATCCTTTAGTATTGCGAGTTATTTGAAGTCCTCAAATTCATGTGCATATTGCTTTTATGTTAGTCTTCTCTGAGGATTGAACCAGGGGAGTTTTGTCGGACAGTTGATATGCTTGCTAATGAAACTATCATGAATACTCGAACTCACTTATGTTCTGTTTTGTTTGTGCCACCTTAAGTAAAAGTCTGTATGGGCCTACTTGCTCAATGCAACTTCAGTTGTAGTATTAACCAAGCAGACACACTGTTTTATGGGGGACACTCTTTCCTTTCAATCTCCCTCCCCTTTGAATGACTTATATATGTTGTAGTGGATCTGGCAAATTTAGGTGTAAATGCGAGGTACTTTCATCTCTTGGCATAATAATTAGCTTTTGGAAATGACCAAGTTCTGCACTTAGGTAGGTATGCTTTTTGTTAAAGCAAACACGTGAGAAATCCATAATGCGTCTTTTGAATTAATCTATCAATATTTAAAAGGTTCTAGTGGAGTTTGGTCAATTTTTTTATGTTCAACTGATTGTGAAATGTGTTTCTGAAGGATGATAATTCTGCTTATACTGTAGTTTCTACTCTTTTGCAGTTGCAGGATGCTGGGTGCTGGACTGATGCCGCAACATTAGCTGCGACACACTTAAAAGGGTCTGATTATGCAAGGTTTGTTCTGTCTTCACTTCAGTCAGGCTGTTTCCTTATTCGTGTATCTGCAAAGGTGATCTGTAAATTTACAAAATTCACAGGATTATTTCCGGTCCTAATATTACATTTCTTTTATTTGAGAGCTTAACCTGTATCTCCTTTCTACAATATGGTATGAAGCACTCTTCTATTTCTTTCTGGCATGTCCAGTGTGTCATATTCATGATTTCCACAATAACATTAGGAGCCTCAGAAATAGATAACAACAATATTGCCTGCTGCTGTTCAGCAAAGGAAAGGCTGTCTACCTTTAGTGACTTGTATCAAATTAGAAGTTTGTGTGTTGAAGTGCCAAAAACAGCTCTGGGGGTTGTTTAATCGTATTCAAGAATATTTTTCTCCTTTTAAATGACCAATTACTATGGCAAAATTGATTTTCAAACTTATGAATAATGGTGAAACCAATGTTTTGTTGTGCTTAATGATTCCACATTTTTGTTGGTATTCAACAATGCATCACACATATCTCTTTAGCTCAATGGTTGGGCGAACAAATAATTAGGACCTTGACTTCTATGAATGATCCACAGAGTGTTGCAGAGATGGGCGGAACATGTTCTTCACACTGAACATAACATCTGGAGGTATAACTTTTCCATATTCTTATTTTGAAAGAAAGAGTTTATCTGTTCTCTTTCAACCTTAACCACGTGTCTACGCAGGGCATTGATATTATACGTCGCAGCTGGTGGGTTGCAAGAGGCACTGACAGCGCTTCGCCAGGCACAACTGCCCGACACTGCAGCCATGTTCATACTTGTTTGCCGTGAAATCCATGCTGAATTTCTCTCCCGCTTGGATTCTGATGAAGATGCAACTTTGTTAAAGAATAAGGTCATGAACTTGCCTGGGCTAAACCCGGCAAATGAAGATGTCGTTGCAGTTGGTGAATACTATGGACAGTACCAGAGGAAACTAGTACATCTGTGCATGGATTCTCAGCCATACACCGACTAGTTGGTAATAACTCTATGGATCTGTCGCAGAATCTTCGAGGGTACATTTGGGTCCATGTGGCTGGCTGAAGAATTGCAACTTTTATCTGTGAGCATAATGCCAGATGGCCATCACCTGGAAGGTGATAACTGTTGTCTATAACATCCAATGTAAGGTTTTGTGAAACCTAATTCACCCTCACCCACCCACCCCGGGAAAAAAGAGAAAAAAGGGTTTTGTGAACCTAGGGAGCTATAGTTGTACTATATTTTTCATCCCCATACAAATGGGATCACTCTATAGGTCCCTTGTATAGAATTTAAGAATCCAAATTTGTAAGAGTGATACAAGTAAATCATGTAACTTCTTATGATCTTTGGCTGAAAAACTCTGATTTTGTGATGATTATAAAATATTCATTTTGTTGAAAAAGAAATAGTATATTATGTTTGGTTTTATTTTTGGAGCGTTTTGTTTTATTTTGTGAAAATAGATATATAAAAAAGAAGAGATAAATAAGGATGTTTTAAAAATAGTGCGTATGTCTGGATTTGTTTTTGGAGATAACTTAAAATAGTGTAAAATAGGTGTTGTTTTATATCTTGGAAGACAAAATTCACTGTTCATTGTCAAATCATATTTCTTTTATATATACTTATAATTACTAGTCAGAAGTACACGCGTTGCACGTAATTCGTATTATTTCACAAAAATTGTTACTTTGGTATATGTATCCTTTAAGTTCCACATTTTTAATTCTTTTCTTAGTCTTTTATGATTTGTGAACGCGACAATAATTTAATATATCTTGACTTCCATATCATTAATATTATAATAAAAAATAATATTATAGAAAAAATGTATAAATAAAATATTATTTCATTATCCCAACCTTATAAGTTTTATTATAATATCAAAACTTGCAATGTATAATTTATAAATACATTAATTTCTAAGAAAAAGTTTGCAACCTCACTTGTGTATATTATATCAAGGTTTATTTTAATGTTTTTCTTTATATTGGTATATATGTCCTTTTAAATTTTCTTTAATTCTTATTTTAGTGAGGACAAGTAAATAATTATTACATAACCATTCAGAAAAAATATCTATATATATTTCAGCGTAATTTCAACAATGAAACATGATAAAATCAAATTACGAATCATACAAGAAGAAATGTGTATTATAAAGATATCAACAATAAATTATTAATTATTTTATCTTTTTTTTCGTTATTATTTTTTTTATATATTTTCATCTTATTAATTAGCCTAATCAAGACAAAATATAAAAAAATATATAATAATATAAAACAATTACCGTACTTTTCTGACTTTTCTAAATCTGAATATTTATCAACTAAAATTAAAAAAATAGTTTCAGTATTTATGTACTCTATCAAAGCTCATTAATATGGATATGTATCTTTACAAATTTAAGTTTATATTAAAATAATGATAAAAGTACTCAAGTAAATAAATATAAGATGAATAATTAATTGGGTAAGTAGTAAATAAATATAAGATGAATAATTAATTGGGTAAGTAGAATTCAAAATGTATATATTCAAATAATATTATAAATTTACTATTTATTTAAAATGATTTTTTTTTTTTTATTGAGTAGCAAAGTTCTCCAGAGTTAGTATTTTATACTTTCTTTATGTTTTTCTATAAATTAATGTTAATATGTACTTTAAAAGTGTAATGGGGGTACAACAATTAATTTGGTCAAAAGTTAGGAAAGTCATGTCATATATGCCCAGTTATGCAAAATTATTAATTTTAAAAAACGATAATTATCTAATATGAAGTACTTTATATACAGATCATCTATGGTTAAAAAACTCTTGAGTTTTATTAAAAAATCTAATATCATCAAAATGTTACGATAGAAGAAAACATATTATCAATTTTAATAGAACGATTTAGAACATAGACAAGGCAGTTGGTATTATATCTACAATATATTTATTATTAAAAGAAAGCCCAAATATCCAATCTTTTCTATTATTAGTACATGATAATTATTATATCATTAGGTATTAGAAAATATTGTTTCAAGAAACTTTTTGAATATTTCATAAGTTTTGTGGTATAGATATAAAAATATATATAGACTTATAGATAGAATAAATATCTTTTTTTTTTTTTTTGATAAATAGATAGAATAAATATCTTATTACATACAAATTTGTGCTTATAATTAAAAATGAAAGTTGTCTGTATTCAAATGATTTAAAACTCAATGTTTATTTTATTTAAAAATGAGGTTGATTTCTTCTTGAGTGATACCACATTCAGGTATTGCCCCTTCTTCTGGCGAGTTTTTAAAGCCTCACGTGTGAATTGCGTGTCATTATTCCGGCGAGTTTTATAAAGTTCGGCGACCAGAGGACGAAAATCGCGGAATTTAAAAAGTTAAAGGACTATTTTGCTACCCTAGAAACTTAAAGGACCAAAACGCCAAATGTCTATAATTACAGGACGAAAATTGCAATTAACCCTTTAAAGTTTATATTTGTAATGAGAAATTACAATTTTTCATGTGAAAATTATTGATAATTAATCTTTTTGTTCTTTTGCCTTCAATTGAAATTGTAGATCTTATAGTTAATTCTCTCTATAACATTAATTTTTCATTCTTATATTGTTTCACTTATTGAATATGATGTTAATATTTTTACCTTAATTTTTTAATTCTTATGCCGACTATCATAGAATTATTTATAATATAATTCTCTAATAGTAATTTTATTAATTACTTTTTCATTTAATTTGTCATGTTTTTCAATGAAATTTTGGAAAAATGCTTTAAATTTATTAACAGTTGTATGTGGAACGACTTGAAGTGCTATAAATTACTTTTTTTTTTATAACTAATTTCATTTAATTTAGAGATCAATTAAAAAGTTAATGATGTAAAAATTATATTATATAGTGCTGGAAAATTTATTTAGTAGAATTTAAGTATACCTAATACTTCAAAGCATTATACATTCACTAGACCAAATAATAATCTTGTTGCATTAATTAGACATCAATTATATTATATATTCTGATACCAAATTGTGTTTACTATGTTATTTAACGATGTTGTTGCAGTCAATATAAAAGGTTAAGAAACTAAAAACACCACAAATTACTCATACTTACATATACAACATAATATCAAAATATGATTTATAATATATAATAAGTCATAAATATGTTAACAAATATAACTATATTATATGATATGCATATAGATGATTTTTGTTAGAATCCTATTATCATTTAATTTTGTACATGATTATAACAACTCATTAGAGGAGTAGTTTTAAATGACTTATATAATATGTAAGGTAAAATACACTTCCGAAATTGAATTATAGACCACGTAATAGTTACCCCCTGAACTCCTGTTCTATAAACTCCCCCGCCCCCTAGAGTTAACCGTCAATAGCTTTGACCTTTCCCGTATTAAAGATTTCATCCATCCCATACCCAATCATAAAAAAATTTCCACGTATTTGCTAATTTGGAGCACTGCTTGGTAAGAAACAAAAAAAATATTTCAATTGTAACAAAAGATCCTTAAAATTTTGAGTTTGAGAAACATGATTTGAAGAGAAAAGAACCCCAACTTTGAAGAACGAGTCATCCAAAAATTCCCAGTTCCCCCATTATGGCGTCGTATGACCTCACCCCCCTCCACCACCTACTACTCTTCCTCTCTCGGCCCCCATCTTCTTTCTTCAACCAACGTCATTCAACCTCTGCCACGTGCATCACTCTCCACGTGCTCTCCGCCTTCCTCCCACCTTCTCTATTCGTTTCTCTACCCATCTGGGTTAATTTTGGTGTGCTTTTCATAAAAACAACTTCGGAGGCAGTGCCAGGAATCACTCCATACCAAAACACTCTGAATCGGTTGAACACGAGGGTATCGACGATGATGAATTCTCTACTCAGGATCGGCGCAGTTGAAGGAGACTTGGTGAAGGAGAGAAATTGGGGATTTTCGAACGTCTTTCATTCTTTAGACTTTGGGTTCTTTTCTTTTTCAAACCGTGATTCTCAAACATACTATTTCAAGGGTTTTTTGTTACAATTAAAATAATTTTATTTTAATGTTGCTATCAAGTTGTGGTCCACATCAGCAAATACGTGATAATTTTTTTATGATTGGGCATGGGTTGCATGGAAACTTTAACATGGGAACGGTCAAAGTTGTTCACCGTTAATTGCAAGGGGCAAAGTGTATAGAAAGGTCATTCAGGGGTAACTATTACGTGGACTATTAACGGGGGAAGGGGGGGGGGGGTGTTGTATATAACCTATTTATATCAATCCATACTTTAAATTTTCTTCGCGAATGAAATAAGATTTAATTTTTTTCCTAGTTGTGCAAATCATGATAAAAATAAATAATTAGCTTTTCTATTTTTTTTAACTCTTACACTAACTATTACTATAATTGTTTATAATGTACTTTTTTTTGTATTAATCTCTTTACTTATCATTTTATTTCTCATTTTGGTCGAAAATAGTCTAAATTAACTAAAAATTGCACTTTGTCTTGTAAGTATGTGGGGTGGCAATTGTAGTCATGTACGTATCTGTTTTGGCAATTTGTCTTGTAATTTTAAAAATTTCACACATTAAGAATAAAAATGGTCGCAATTTGCTAAATGACTGCAAAAGTTCATGTGACGTGCACAGGGCCAGCTTAATTGAATGCACTTTGTCGGTCGATTTTGTCCTCGATCTGTAAAATTTCTAAAATTACAAAACAAAATTAGCAAAATGAATTCGTACAAGATTAAAATTTCCATCACCGCTTGAAGGGAGTGGATCTGCCCTGGAGCGTCTTGGAAGCGCGAAAAGTAAGAGATTTACAACAAATTGCATGATGAGATTCATCCCAAAGGGTGTACTCTGGGGGTGCTCTTCTGGGCGTTCGATGTAGGATATGAATACACCAACATATTGCATCATATAGGGCACATAGAAAAGTTATACGAAAAACATGCGATAAAAGTAACCATTATCTTTGCAGTTTCTTCATATGCCGCTAGAAGCATTGGTCCCTTTCACCAAATGGATTCCGTTCACTTAGACTCCAAGTGTAGAACTCCTCTAACGATGTCCACATCACACCGCGAGAGGTATCATTTTTCTTGCTAGAGAAAAATGAACCTTTGGAAGAAAGGATCAAAAGGACTACACTATCTAGTAGTGTATCTTCTTTGATCTTGCTTTGTTTTTCAATAGATCCTAAATCAATGAAGCAACAAAGGGAATGAGAGGGACAACCGAGAGTGTGCTAGTGAGGAGAGCAAGTTGATTTCTTTTTTGCTAGAAAAGATAATATGTGCTTCTCTTATGATAAATATGTATATACCTACATGTATACATTATTAATGAGACTATTGGAATGTGTTTAGATACATCCTAGAGATATCTAGATACATTCCGATCAATCATCAATTAATCAACAATCAAGCATCTCTTTTACAAGGTATAAACAAATCATACCAAGAATAGCTAGGGTAGATTCCACTTATGAGAAGAGTCAATCTCTTTCCTCTCCAAAAGTGGAATTAACTTGTCTCTTGGGCCATAATTTAATACACCGGGCTTTTAAGCCCAACAAATTTTATGAATTAAATATAATTTAATTCAAGATCCAACTAAATAATACCCAATAGTCTTTTAATCCAATTAAACGTCCTAAACCCCTAACTCTCTTTAATTAATAAATCCTAATTGTTACTTAGCACGGGCCCGATACAATATTGGCTCATCCATCCAATGGATCATCCCATAAATAATCCAATTATTTATTATCTTCCAGAATTAACTCCAATTTAATTCCTTCAACTCCTTGGTGATTTGTGTGTGACTCTGTAGTTTTCACCCTCAACTAGACTTGGTCTTGTGCGTGACTAGAAAGCCAATCGGTTTGGCCTTTATGTAATCTATTTGACAACTCGATGTATTGTAATATTATGTAATGAATAAAATAAGTATTCGTTATCATTGGTATTATTGTTGTTCTCATTCTCATATGATGGCAAGGATGGCAACCGAAGCCTAATTCCATACCCCAGACTAAGGCCGGGAGACGGTATATGGAAGGATTGTACCCGTACGAAATTGGTGCCTAAATGGTCACGCCGACATTCACCTAGTCTCTAGTGCCATGGACTGTTGCTAGACGGTCACCCATGGTGACACGCTTCTGTTAGACACGAGCCCAAGTCTAACTGATGGTGAACCTAAAGGGTCACACACAAATCACCGAGGAGGTAAAGGAATTGACTTGGAGTCAATTTTAGAGGATAATAAATAATTGGATTATTTATGGGATAGTCCATTGGATGAATGACCCAATATTGTATCGGGCTCTCGATTAATCTGCAAATGTGATTTATCGATCAAGTGGAGATTTAAAGCTTGGATCTTTTAGTTGGATTAAAAGATTGATGAACATTATTTAATTGGACCTTGAATTAAATGGGATTGAATTCTTGGGTTTTTTGTAATTGGATAATAATAAAATTCGATCCAATTACTCTTGGTCCAAGAGAGATTTTAATTCCACTTTTGGAATTAGAAGAAGTCCAACTTCTTCTAAAATGGGAAGGCCGAATTTTGCTTCATTTGGAAGGATGAAAATCGGTCATTAGGCCTTTGATGACAAGCTTGACTTGTCTCCTTTGGAAAGAGACAAATCAACCCCAATCAAGCCTCTTTCACTTGGAATTATTTAATCATACCTTGTAAAATGGTAGGCTTAATTGAAGATTGATGGGGGTTGATTGGAAAATATCTACACATCCTTGGATGAACCTAGACACATTCCAATAATCAAATTAATGATGTATATATATGTATATACAATCATCTAAGCAAGAGATTCATTATTCATCTTTTTCTAGGAAAAAGATGAAAATACTCACAACTCTCTCTCTCTCTCTCTCTCTCTCTCTCTCTCAATTTTCGGCCCTCTCTCTCTACTTACTACATCTCTTTTTGTTGCTTCATTGATCTAGGATCAATTGAAGAACAAAGAAAGATTTAGAAGGATACACTAATTCAATAGTGTGATTCCTTTTCTTAATCTCATCATCTAGGTCCCTTTTTCTCTAGCAAGAAAAACGTGATTTCTCCTGGTATGGTGTGGACTACGTTAGAGGATTCATAACTTTGAATCTCAGTGAACGTTTGCGATCTGATCGTAGGGAACAAAGCTTGTAGTGGTGGGCAAGAGATAACTACAAAGGTAATACTCCATTTATCATTATTGTAGTTCTCTTCCTATTATCTATGTGCTCTATATGATATACATGTTTTTGGTTATCATATTCTACATCGAACGCCTGGTTGAGCACCCAAGGGTACACCCTGTGAGATTATTGTTATGATGATATGTTTTAATATCGCACATTTCTCACTTCCTCGCTTCCGCTCGCACTCCCGGGCAGATCTACTTGTCCCTTCAAGTAGAGGCTAGGTGAATGTTGGCGTGAACATTTAGGCTCCCGATTTCGGACTGGTATGGTCCTTTCGTCTACCGTCTCTTAGCTTTAGTCTAGGAAATCGGGCGTTGGTTCCTATCATAGACTAGGCAGTTGTGCTTAATACTCGAGACTACGCTTGCTTTATTGCATTGATACAGAAAATTTTCCCTGTTCGATCAATCACTCTGGTCATAGGTTCAAGCAGCATAAACGTGTGTTCGAGTGCATAGGAGATGCCTCTGTCATATACTGACAGGGGATGGATCCTGTTCTTTAAACCTAGCATCCTTGCTACATATTCTGACTACACTGGACAATGCTTATAATGAACATATCCGAGACACGATCACCTCTCGCCAGATCCAAGATACAGTCATTGTGTGCACATGACTGCCGATATGCCTCAAGTATGAGGACTACTCCCATACTATCAGAACCGAAAAAACTCCAGTCATATCGACCAAGCCTCCAAGCTTTCATATAATGATTCTCTGTGAGTCAGTTCAGTCGGCTCGACCCCCAGTCGACCAACCTACTAAGATCATATAGACGTCCCACGTTTGTCGTCGATGAAACACGATACTCATCCAATAAATACGATACAGAGTGCAAGTCTCAATAGGATGCTCGATGCCCTGTCTCGAGATCCTCAACTTGGAACGTACCAGACCCACCCCTTTATCAGTTGGTTTCATAACCACCATCCAATGCGTGGCTAACTGCTTGAGTTGTCTATGTGGTTTGTGGACTTTCTTATGATATATGTGAATATATATAGACATGATGGAATGAGCACAACAAAGATAATGCTAGGGTAACGAATACTCATCTTATTCATTATATTGAAAGAATCGGGTACGGCCTGGGAACGCAACGGAAGCGTAAAAACGTGAATTTAAAGCATAATTTAAAACGGATTCAAAGGGGTGTTCCCTTTGAAGTTCCCGGGCGTTTGGTGTTTTTCAAAGCATAAAATAAAGAGGAGAAGAATGCTGGACATGTGGCTAAAAGAATATGAACAAAAGATACATGAAAAACGTAAAGAAAACCAACCTTTGATCACTACACGTAGAACCGGTTTCTAGCGTTGTTCACTTTCCGTTTCTCCTTCCGTTCACTTGAGGATCCAAATTAGAATCCCTCTAATTTGTCCACACCACACTATGGAAGAGTGTATCCCCTAATCTATTGCTAGATAGAAGTAGATAAAAGAAAAAGAAACACTTCCAAAACAACACTATTGTTTAGTGCCTTTTGGAATGTTTTTAAGTTCAACCTTTTCAAAAGGTATGAACAAAAAAAGGAGAGTTTTTCAGAGAATTTTGGAGAGTTTTGAAGGGAAAAATTCGTGCAAGACATAGGCATACAAGTTATGTGAATGGTTTTGTGTATATAGAGTTGTTGAATTCAAAATTCAACTTCTATAGTTAACTTCCAAAGCAACCTACATACACTCACCACTCTCTACATAACCATGCACCATTATAGCAAATAAAACCACCTACCAAACCTATAAAGGCTGGTCACATGTGCCTCACATGTGGAAGATTTTAATTCCTCCTTCACTTGCTATAAATTGAATTTTTTTTTCATGGACTAGGACTACTAGTCTTGGACTTTTATTTAATCTAATTAAACTAAGTCCAAACAAAGTCCATTGGGCATTAATTAATCCAATTAATCTCAATCCAATTGAAGCCCATAAGTTTATTTCTAATTAAATAAACATAAGTCCGAACTCTGATTAATTGATCCAATCAATTAATTAATCCAAACCCGATAAATTAATCCAATTAATTTAAAGGTTCTCAGTCCAAAAATTAACTAATCCAATTAATTAATTCTTGGACCATCCATCAAATAGATTTCCCAATAAATGATCCAATCATTTATTTTTCTCCTTGAATTAATTTAATCCAATTAAATTAATTCGCTTCTTCTAGAATTAATTCCAAATTAATTTTACCAATTCCATAGTGATATGTGTGTGACTCTTTAGGTTCACCCTCACCTAGACTTGGGCTTGTGTCCAACACAATTGGTCAATTATATCCAATTTAATTAACTGCTTTCCAATTAACCATTAATCGGAAAAACGGACGTCACTATGGGTGGCCGTCTAGCAACGGCGCATGGAACTAGAGATTAGGTGAATGTTGGCGTGAACGTTAGGCTTCTGAGTTCCATACGACTACGGTCCTTCCATCATCCGTCTCTCGGTCTAAGTCTAGGGCATGGAATTGGGTGTCGGTTCTCATCCTGGACTAGACAACTATGCTCAATAACTCGAGACACGTCTGCTCTATTGATCGACGTAGGAAATCATTCCCTACTCGACCAATCACTGTGGCCACAGACTTACAGAGCTTAAACCGTCTCAGAGTGCATAAGAGACTCGACTGTCATATACTGACAGGTGACGGATCCTATCTTGGAATCCACCGTCCTCAATACATATTCCGACTGCACTGGATAAAACTTATGATGAATGTATCCCAGATACGGACATCTCTTGCCAAACCCTAGATACAACCTTCATATGCATGTGACTGCCATGATTCTTCAAGTCCGAGGACTAATCTCGTACTATCGGAGCTGGGAATTCCAGTCATACAGACCAAGCCTCCAAGGCTTCCATATGACGATTCCCGTGAGTCAGTTCAATCAGCTAACACCCTTGTCAACTAACCCACTAATATTGCATAAACGTCCAACGTCTGTCGCTGATGAAACACGACACTCATCCAAAGAATGCAATCATTAGTGCAAGTCACTATAGGACCCTCGATGCCCTGTCTCGAGGTCCTCGACTTGGAACATTTCTGACCAACCCCTTAGAAGTTGGTTTCATAGTTGCCATCCAATGCGCAACTCAACTACATGGGTTATCTGATTGATCTGTGGGCATTTGTTGTGACGTTAAAGTGATGTTTAACGTAATCAGTAAGCACAACAAACACATAGTGCCACGGATGAATACTTACTATATTCATCAAGTCAATAAAGATTGTTAAATAGTACCCAAAACCTCCAATTCAATTAGCTTTCTGGTCACTTATTTATTCTAACAATGTCCCAATTGACCTAAAGCCAATCACCTATGTTGCTTAGACTTATCTGAGCATGAGTAATCTGCGATATCCGGCTCGGTCTCACGGGTCTACCTTATTTCTGCCAAGATGATGCGATCCAACCGCACGTCACCTCTTCATACCATTGCTCCAAGCAGATGGTACTGTCTAAGAATTTTCTTGGATCCGTGATGAGATCTCGGTCCTATAGCTTGCGCTACAGCCATGTTGTTATCCTCCAAGGTAACTATTGGCTAGCCTGTGCTAGGCACCACACCCAACCATTGGATGTGGTTTTTCATCCATACCACTCTCTGGAGCAACTTCTAAAGTTGCCATACATTCAACTTGCATGGTCCGTCGTGGTGTCCCACTTGAAACCTTTTCAAGCCACCACCTTTCCATTAAGCTTGAATATATGTTCATACTGAGACTAGATATTATTCACATGATCCTGGAAGCTAGTATCGCTATAGCCTTCCAGAATCAACTCTCCATAGAGCATGCATCAAGAACACTTCTTTAATCCTTATTCAGGTATTAAAAACTGTTCTCAACAGCAGTCTACCGCTTCCTCGGTACACACCCAATTTCCGTCGTTATGCCAAAAGCATACACAACATCAGGTCCAATGCACCAAACAACATACCCATGCTACCTATGGCAAAGACGTAGGGGATGTCAAACATCTAAGCTTCCTCATCAGTCAACCGTGATTGAGTCTTGGACAGCTCTTAACCCTATATATAGGAATTCAATTCCTTTCATGGAGAATTGCGTGAACAACGTTCGTGTTTCAGTGTTTCCTAACATCTTAAATTCATTCCAAATGAATAAGACGTTACACAGTTAAACACTAGGAACAGAACTAAACTCCCACTGACCCTCAAAGCTCGGTACTGATCGAGTCATACCCCGCATGAACTCATCAAAATGAATATTCTAGTTACATAGACTTTCAAACCTAGTTTGAATTCCATGTCGAATTACATGGATCCAAGCCATTGATTCAATCTAATGTCCAACATTGTTTCTCCTTATGTCTTTTGGATTATAATCTAATTGACAGGACTGACCCAGAAACCTATACCTCTCAGGTATCTAAGATATTCGGGTCATCCTTTGGAGAACTGGAATAGAGTCAGTGAGCAAAGTTGATTTCAAATGATGTTTGCAATATCGTACTAAATTGTCGCTCTACTTGATTCCTCAAGGAGCTACTCCTCACACCGGTTATCCTCTAAAATCCAATTTCCCTTAGGACAACACATAAAACCTGTGCAAACCTAGTTTGCCTCCCACTAATCCCTTGACGTATGCAAGACCATCCTACATACTCAAGTACTTTGTAGGATACAGGCTTGCCATGCCATATCCAATATGGTGTTTGGGCCACGATCTTTAGAAAGTGCCATGTTTTACAACTTGGCCACGTTCTAAAGAATACGCCCAGATGGACCAAGGTAGTTCAGTGAAACACCAATCGAACCATATCCAACAAGGTTCGATTCCTCCCTTATCAGAGACGTTATTCAATTGTGGCGCTTCGGGGAGAATTCTACTAAGGGAGAATTCCATTTTCATTTAGATACATCAAGAGCTCCCACTAAATACACACCACTCAATCGAATCAAAGGTTAATTTTGCAACCAGTTTGATTCCCACTTCAAATCTATTTCCCTGAGCCTTCCAAAGGCCCTTAGACTTGTGAACCCTCTATTGGTCTTGTGTATTCAGTGACCCACATATGTCTGACTAGATCCAGTCCAACAGACCACTAGCAAGCATACTTTGTCCTACAAAGAGCTTTTTGGCCATCTTCCTGCTCAGGAAGGACTTGCAAGCTAGCAGGCTCAAATTGTCTATTTCTAGACTCATTGAATCTACTAACCTCCTTATCCTATCTAAAGGAATGTGACCTAGCTTTGCATGCCAAATCTGTGAGTTTATCTCGATTATCTATTTTATCATTTGTTTTGAGCATTCATAATCTAATTATGGGATAGTATTGAAACAATTATGCAAACAACCTAGCAGACAAGAATAACCATTCTTTCTCAAATAAAAGAAACTTTCATTGATCAAAACCATGTAATCCTAATTGTCCAACAATATAAAAACATAATTTGATCATGCTAGGTTACATAATTGTGACCTATCAACTCTATCCTAACACGATCACTAATAGCTAAGCCTTACTAGTCCTATAGCTTCTATGGCAATAGCCCATCCATTGCGTAGCTTTAGAACCATATCCGTCTTAGCCTTTTACTCCTTTCCATCACCTGCAAACTATTTGCAGGTATGAGCTCTACAACTGGTATCCAATACCCAAGAAGCAGAATAGTAATCATGTTAAAGCTCAAATCAAATGTACCTTGGTTGGAGAGGAGTTGAGGACACTCCCTCTTCTAATGCCCCTTTTCCCGGCAGTATATGCAAACATCTTTTGCAATTCTTGACTGCCGAACCACCTTCCTCTTTCCATTGCCCATGCCCAACATGGCAACAGGAGCGCTCTGAGCGCTTGCAGCGGCTGATTCTGTCTTACCCTTCTTCCTCCTCCAGCGTCCGGCCCTTTTGCCTTTCGCTCTTGAGGTCGAAGCCTCCCCTACCAATACCGACGGCGCAGACTTTTCAATCATTGCCTCGTATTGGACCAACATGTTCATCAACTCATGAAGGTCTTTTTGAAGCCCATTCATGTTATAGTTAACGATAAACGGGTCAAAGGAGGGAGGAAGAGGCTGAAGGATCACGTCGATGTACGTCTCTTTTTCAAGATCAGCTCGGAGGTCTTTGAGCTTCTCCACTAGGGATAGCATCATCACTGCATGCTGGTGTACAGACAAACCTTCTGTCATCTTAGCTCCAAAAAATGCCTTCGTCGCAGTATATCTAATATGCCGTTCGGTACCGCATAAACATCTTTCATGCGGAGCATTATCGAGCTGACATCATCCAGGTGATCATACTGTTTCTGGATCTCATTAGTCATGGATGCCAGTATGATGCTGCGGACCTTGCGGTTATCCTCTTGCCATGCATTGAACGTCAAACGCTCTTCTGACGAGGACCCCTCCAGCAAGACCCCAGGAAGAGGCTTATGCAGAACGTAAGCCTGATTTTTGAAATCTAGGACAATCCTCAGATTTTGCAATCAATCGTTATAGTTTGTTCCATCAAATTTATTAATCTCAAGAATTACAGCGAGTGGATTCTTAGACATCTACATTCAAAATGTAAAACAGAAATTTAGTAGATTATTATAATATTGAATTCAAGTTAAGACTTGGTCTTTAGTCATTAATCCCTCCCACTATTTTTTCAAAAGCCCACCACTCTCAAGTGGGATTTTCGGGAAACCATTTTAGTGGGCTTGGAGTCCACAAACGCAATTCTCCATGCCCCACTTTTACGATTTACATAGGAAAGGCTTTGTGGGAGGTATCCAATACCATTCTCATCCAATGAGATCCCCAAGATATTTTGCCTCGCCTCTTCACATGATCCCAGGGAGTCCAAGCGAATCATGTTACTTAGCGTTAGACCCGACCCATCAACCAAATGAATATCTCAACTATCGCCCCCCACGACTCGTGAGATAGGGAAATAGGAGTATATTCCATTCGTTTACAACAACAGTGCAACTTCCTTCCATTCTAAACGTGCCACGACTCGTGAGACCACGAATGGGTGAAAGTAGCTTCCTCACTACATTGCTATGGATGGAAGTCTTGGAGTAATCAAACCATTTAATTTTAATTCCATTTTGGGCCTAATATGTTACTTGGACCATCCAAGTGAGAGTTATAGTTTATTAAGACCGAGACCTCATTATTATTAGTATTTTGCATGCTCAAGTTTCATACATTAAACGTAATATGAGCATTCCAAACACACCATACATCAAAGCATAAAACATAAACACATGCAAAATAAGTCTAGCACACCCCTGTTAGGATGATCACAAGCCCAATCCTAAGTGATCCACTGAGCTCGCAGTGGATTAATGGTCAAACTAGGGTAGGCCTACACTATTACAATTTTTACATCCCATTATCATTCTAATGGGGCCTTGCAAAATCCTCCTTTGTTCTTCTTGACCTTCCACCGTGGGCTCCGTCCATCGGACCTTCATATCCTTGGAAGCTTACATTCATAAAATAAAGCCTCACAACCTAATCTACTCTCATTACAACTTAAAAGAAACCCCAATCATAAGTCGGGGGGAGTACATTAATAGAGAGGAAGAAAGCCTTATTATTTCAAGGCTAAAAACGATAGAGAGAAGAAAAATAAAGAGGCACGCAGGCCTCACCCAACAATAAATAAACCATACATAGGCCAAAAAGGGCTAGTGATCATCCTTATTGTTTATCAAATAAACAACAACAAAACACATTTATATCAAATATAAACACGCCAAGCATATAAATACATCCCATGCATTTATAAATAGATATCCAATATCTAAAATAATAAACATAATAAAATGCAAAAAATAACATATTAATAATGAAATTAGAAATATGGATATCAACTATACATCCAATGTACAAACAATTTTTCTTTGTTTGGAAACCATTTCCAAAATAATCTAAGGCATGAAAAATAATTTTAGAAAAATCCAATTTAACTAGAATTAAAATATGCCAAAATTAATCATTTCAGAAAATTAGCAGAAATACAAAAAATTAAAATTTTTGCGAAAAACAGTGCAAAATGGCCCAACCGTTCAGACTGGCAGATAGTCGCGCGTGCAGCCGTTCGCGCGCACAGCGCGCAGTGGCACACCGCGGGCATGCAGGTGGATGCCTGCGCGCACAGGCCGCCTTCCAGTGCGCCCTGCCAGCACGCACGCCAGCGGACGCGCGCGCCCGGCCTGCGCGTCTGCTGGCCAGTGACTGACCGGCAGGGCAGCATGCAGACGGCTATGCCGTTTTTCATTTATTTTTTTTAATATTTCTGCTGTAAAAACTGAACCAAAATCATGCATTTACAGAAAATCCAATTCTAAAAAATGCATGGATATCCATAATTTCAAAAGCAAAATGAACACATATTTTCTACACATATTGATAGAATATGTGGATCGTCCCGGGAAATTGCGCGAATGCGGAAGCGCAATATAAAATAAAATACAAAAATTTAAAGCATGCTTTAATCAAATTAAAGAACACGCTCAAGGGGTGTACCCTTGAGATTTCCGGGTGTTCGGTGTATCTCATGAGTAAACAACATGTAAATGATCATGGAGGCCATAGGGTAGAAAATTAAAGAGGACGAAAATATTAAACGAGACCTACCCGTTGTCGTTTTCGTCTTCAACAGCTACACGCGTTGTTCCCCGTTTTGCACCGAGATCTCGTTCTTGAGACCCTCCAAATCGTGACACACGATCCACCCACGTATCTTGCACGTCGTGCTAGTAACGAACAAGTGTATATTTTGGAGTGGATGAATCAACAACACGTTATGAATTAACGGTATTGATTCATCTAAGTTCTAATGTTCCAAGAACAAGAGAAGTAGAAAAGAATTTCTTGGAGAGAGTGGAGAGAGAGGGCGGACGAGAGAGAGGGGAGAGAGAGCCGAAAATGAGTGTGTGTTGTGTGTGTGTTGGAATTTCATCATGCTTCAAAAGGTGCAAGGCTAGGGGTTTATATAGAGGAAGAGTTTAATCCTCTTTAAACTCCACCTCTTTAGAAGCTTAATTTGACTAGGATTTTGACCTAGTCAAAGTCCTAGTCAAAGTAGAATTTGACCTTGTCAAATTCAATCTTAGCCTTTGATCTCTCCCATTAAATCTCAACCATTAATTTAATTTAATGGAATATCTAAATCCTATTAAATATTCCAAAAGGCCAAATAAATATAATAAATAAATATTAATATTTATTCTAGGCCCATTAAATTAATTCCCTTAATAAATCCAATTTATTAATTTAATTCCCTTTATCAAATAGAAGGAATTAATTTCTCCAAGAAAAATATAGGACCCGATTAAATCCAATTTAATCATTCCTTTACTCCAATATTTAATTCCAAATTAAATACTAAGTGTGTGTGGATAGTGTGTGACTCTTTAGGTTCACCTTTCAGCTAGACTTGGTCGGATTCCTAGAATTCGTCCCTTACCATGGGTGGCCATCTAGCAACGGTCCATGGCACTAGAGACTAGGTGAAATAATCGGGGATGAACATTTAGGCTCTAACAGTACACTTGTCCTTCTGTCTTCGGTCTCATCACTTAGAGTCTAGGGCACGGAAAATGCAGGTACACATTTTGGACCTAAGTGTCGGTCTGTCCTTACTAAACGCCGCAAGGGAAACCTTCCCTTCTGTTCAGTTACTGTGGCCACAGATTTTCGGGACAAGACACAGAGCATACATGAGACTCAACTGTCAATGCCTTTTGACAGGAGACAGATCCTTTCTTGGAAACTACTGTCACTCTGTACACCCGAGCTGCACTAGACATGGCTTATGACTACTTAAGAGTATTTTGGCAATCTCTCACCATATCTAAGATACAGACCTGATGTACAGGTAAACTCAGCAGTTCCTCAAGTCAAAGGACTTGACCTGTACCGTTGGAACCGGGAAGTCACGTCATACCTTGCTGACCATACTCAAGGTCCTCCGTAAGACGGTTCCCGCGAGTCACCTCAGTCAGCTGCTTCCTAGCATGCTGACCCACTAACACTGCTTAGACGACCTTCGTCACCCGTCGATGAAATACGACAGCAGATGCTTAGTGCAAGTCTCAAAGGGAATCCCGGTACCCATTTTCGAGATTCCTTGACTTGGAGATTTTCGGACTGATTCGGTAAGACTGATTTCATGGACCTACCTCCAAGCGTAGTCCCAATCTCCGAAATCGATTCTCAGTCCGTGGGCTTTGTTTGCGTAGTGAACATATATGTAATAGCAGATATAAGTGAACGTAAACAAAGTGTTGCCATATGAATCTTCACTTCTTTATTCATAAATGTTTTATCAAATACCTGAAATTGTCTAGACATAGGTTACATATTCCTGCCAAAATTGGCTTACATGGTCACCTATTCTAACAATCTTCCACTTGACCTTTAAAACCAATCGCCCATATGTCTAATCCCCATCTTCTCAAGATGTTGCGTATGAGCGCTCTGCGACATAGGCTTTGTCAGCGGATCTACTGTGTTGTCTGCTGAGTTGACTTAGTCCATCCGAACGTCACCTCTTCCTACCATTTCTCTTAGAAGATGGTAGCGTCTAAGAATGTGTTTGGAACGATGATGAGATCTCGGTTCCTTTGCTTGCGCTATTGCACCATTGTTATCACAAAAGATGACAACGGGCTCGGCGATGCTAGGAACCACACCCAACTCTTGGATGTAGTTTCTCATCCAGACCGCTTCCTTGGCAGCTTCTGAAGCTGCTATGTATTCGGCCTCAGTGGTGGAATCAGCAGTGGTTGCTTGCTTGGAACTTTTTCAAGCCACTACTCCTCCATTGAGCCTGAATACATAACCCGATTGAGACTTGGCATCATCGTTATCAGACTGGAAGCTAGCGTCGCTAAAGCCTTCCAGGATCAGTTCTCCATTGCCATAGACTAAGAACATTTCCTTAGTCCTCCTCAAGTACTTAAGTATGCCCTTAACAACATTCCAATGTGCCTCTCTGTCACAAGACTGATATCTTCTTGTTACGCTCAAAGTGTAAGCAATGTATTCAGCCTCTGTGGTGGAGTCAGCAATGGTTGCTTGCTTGGAACTTTTCCAAGCTACTACTCCTCCATTGAGTTTGAAAATGTACCCTGATTGAGACTTGGCATCATCGTCATCAGACTGGAAGCTAGTGTCGCTAAAGCCTTCCAGAATTAGTTCTCCATTGCCATAGACTAGGAACATTTCCTTAGTCCTCCTTAGGTACTTAAGGATGCCCTTAACAACATTCCAATGTGCCTCTCCTGCGCAGGACTGATATCTGCTTGTTACGCTCAAAGCGTATGCAATGTCAGGCCTAGTGCAGTGGACCGCATATTGGATGCTACCTACGGCAGAAGCATAGGGGATGAGTTTCATCCTTTCAAGTTCCTCATCAGTCTGTGGGGACTGTTTCTTGGACAACTTGATCCCATGCCTCATGGGAAGGAATCCTCGTTTGGAGTTGTCCATTCGATATCTCTTTAAGACTTTCTTCATATACGAGTTTTGGGTGAGTCCTAACATCCTTTTAGATCTGTCCCTGACAATCTGGATGCCTAGGATGTAGGAAGCTTCACCCAAGTCCTTCATGGAAAACTGGGTTGACAACCATGCTTTAGTGTTTCCTAACATTCTAACGTCATTACTAATGAGTAGAATGTCATCCACATAAAGCACTAGGAACACTATTGAGCTCCCATTGACCTTCTTGTATACACAAGGGTTGGATTCGTTCTTGATGAAGTCATAACCCCGTATTACTTCATCAAATCGAATGTTCCAACTTCGGGATGCTTGTTTGAGGCCATAGATGGACTTCTGGAGGCGACAGACTTTCTGTTCTTCTCCAGTGACCGTGAAACCCTCCGGCTGATCCATATAGATCTCTTCTTCAACGAAACCGTTGAGGAAGGCCGTTTTCACGTCCATTTGCCATATTTCATAGTCATACCATGCTGCTATGGCGAGCAGGATCCGAATGGATTTAGCCATGGCTACTGGCGAGTAGGTATCCTCAAAATCGACCCCGGGTCGTTGAGTGTATCCCTTAGCTACAAGCCTAACCTTAAAGGTTGTGACTTCTCCATCAACGCCAAGTTTGCGCTTGTAGACCCACTTACAGCCTACTGGCTTAACACTTTTCGGTGGATCTACAAGACTCCAGACTTGGTTCTCGCTCATGGAGTCCATTTCGGCTTTCATGGCCTCAAGCCATTTCCCGGAGTCGATGTCAGACATCGCTTCTCCATATGTCTTAGGATCGTTATCCAAAAGATCGGTCGCTCCTAGAAATCCATACTTTACTGGAGGTCTGGACTCTCTAGTGGACCTACGGAGAACGGGAACATCAGTGGTGACTGTGGGCGCTGACTGTATCGGAGCCGGCGGTTCAGGAACCGGGGCTGGCCGTTCCTGAGGCTGTCCTTCATGCCTAGCATGTTGGACCTCTCGAGGTTGGTCAGCCCTTCGGCTGTTTATCGTGAATCCTCTAAGTGAGGGTTCCGTGGCTGGCTCTGATGGCTGGATTCCATCACTTGATTCCTCAAGGATCAGCTCATCAGGTTGGATATCCTCCGGGAAGCCTTGCTCCAAGAATACTGCATTTCTTGAAACAAACACCTTTTGTTCCAAGGGGTCATAAAAGTAACAACACGCAGTTTCTTTAGGGTATCCAACGAACCTGCATAAGCTAGACCTAAATTCTAGCTTATCTCCCACTAACCTCTTGACGTATGCGGGGCTACCCCACACTCTCAAGTAGTTGTAGGACGCAGGCTTTCCGTGCCATATCTCATATGGCATTTGGGTCAATGCACTGGTAGGCGCCAAATTCAACAACTTGGCTGCCGTTTCTAGTGCATAGCCCCAAAAGGATAAGGGCAGTTTGGTAAAACTCATCATGGACCGAACCATGTCCAACAGGGTTCGATTCCTCCTTTCAGAGACACCATTTAACTGTGGTGTTCCTGGAGGTGTCCATTCTGATATTATACCATGTTCTTTTAGATAATCTAGGAACTCCTTACTAAGGTATTCACTGCCTCGGTCTGACCGTAGGACTTTAAATTTGCAGTTGGTTTGGTTCTCTACTTCAAGTCTGAATTCTTAAACCTCTCAAGAGCTTCAGACTTGTACCTCATTAGGTAAACATAACCATACCGTGAATGATCATCGGTAAAGGTTATGAAGTAGGAGAACCCACCTCGGGCCTGCGTCCTTAGTGGTCCACATACGTCTGTATGGACCAAGTCCAACAGACTTGTGGCAAGCCTACTTTGTCCTACAAAGGGCTTTTTGGTCATTTTCCCTCTTAGACAAGATTCACAAGTTGGTAGATCACTCAAGTCCCCAACCTCTAGGTTCTTTGAGTCTACCAACCTTTTCATCCTATCTTGGGATATGTGACCTAGCCTAGCGTGCCACAGACGTGCGTTCCCGTTATTATCTAATTTTCATTTGTGTTGAGTGTTGAGAACGAAATTCGTTTATTGCAAGATATAGAGCCCGTTATGCAATGTACCAAGTAGATGAGCAATTCCACACCTCATCAAATAAAAGCAATTTTTATTGATTCTAAACTCATAACCACTATTGTCCAACAATGGAATGGAAATGATGTTTTTAATCATACTAGGTACAAAATAAACTTGCTCTAAATCTATGCTAATACTATCACTAATCACTAGAGTGGCGGATCCTACTGCTTCTGCCGAGATGGCCTTGCCATTTCCAAGCTTCAGGATCATGTCCCCGCTACCCAGTTTTTTGCTTCTTTTCAACACCTGCAAGTCATTGCAAATGTGAGCTCCACAGCCGGTATCTAATACCCAAGAGGCAGAATTAGTGACCATATTAACCTCAATCACATAAATACCTTGGTTCGAGAAGAGTTTGGGGCACTCTCTCTTCCAATGCCCTTGAAGGATAAGCGGATCCGCCCGGGAGCGCGAGCGGAAGCGAGAAAGCGAGAAATTGTGCGTAAATTTAAATCAAATTCAAAAATACGCGAATCCCAAGGGGTGTACCCTTGGGTGCTCAACCGGGCGTTCGATGTAGGATGTGTAAATATTAAAACATACATTTAAGCACATAGGGCATAGATATAAATGAAATCAATCAAAGCGTAATAAACAGTTACCTTTGATTGTTTAGCGTATGCTCCCGGCTACTTGCGTTGTTCCTTCTCCGGAATGCTCACGAAATCCAAACGTATGGATTCTCCAAAGGTGATCCACACCACACCGGAAGAAACACACGTTCTTCTTGCTAGAAAAGAACGGGTTTAGAAGGAATCGGTTTAAGAGAAGATCACTATGAATTAGTGTTCTCTTAAACTTACTTTGTTCTTCTTCTTGATTCAAAATCAAGTGAAGAACACAAGTGTGAGAGAGAGAGGGAGCACGAAATTTTGAGAGAGAGGAGAGGATTTTTTGTCTTCTCTTTTTCCTAGAAAAAGATGAATAATGAATCACTTATGCTTGGTGTTGTATATTCTAATATATATATACATAATTAATGTGATTATTGGAATGTGTCTAGGTTCATCCAAGGATGTCTAGATTCATTCCAATCAATCACCATCAATTCTTCAATCAAGCCTACCAAAATTTATGGTATGATCAAATCATACCAAAAGAGAAGAGCTTGATTGGAGTTGATTTGTCTCTTTCCAAAAGAGATAAGTCAACATACTACCTAGCATGAAACATGGCTGATTTTGCTTCCTCCAAGGGAGCGTGTCGGCCATGTTTGATTAAGGAAAGAAGTCCAACTTCTTCCCATTCCAAATTAGGAATTATTTCTCCTCTCGGGTATAATTTAACGGACCGGGTTTTATCGTAATCCAATTGCGACGAACCCAATATTAAATCGAATTTAATGTCCACTTAAATTATTCGCGTTGATCTTTTAATCCAATTAAAAGATCCAACGTCTCAACATCTCAACTTTCCATATTTAATCGAAAATCCAATTTACCGATTAAATGAAAGCCCGATACAATATCGGCCCGTCCATCCAATGGACTTTCCCTTAAGTAATCCAATTACTTATTTTATCCATCGAGATTGACTCCAAGTCGATCTCTCAACCTCCTCGGTGATTTGTGTGTGACCCTTTAGATTCACCCTCAGCTAGACTTGGGCCTGTGTCCCACAAGGGCCCGTTACCATGGCTGGCCGTCTAGCAACGGTCCATGGCACTAGAGACTAGGTGAATTGGCGTGAACATTTAGGCGCCGATTCCGTACGGGTACGATCCTTCCGTCTACCGTCTCCCGGCCTTAGTCTAGGGTATGGAATTAGGCGTCGGTTCCCATCCTTGACTAGGCATCTATGCTTAATACTCGAGACCACGTATGCTTCATTGTGTCGACACAGGAAACCATTCCCTGTTCGACCAACCACTGTGGCCACAGCTTCAAACAGCATGAACGTGTCTCCGAGTGCATAGGAGATACCTCTGTCACATACTGACAGGGGACAGATCCTCTTCTTGGAATCCACCGTCCTCGCTACACATTCTGACTGCACTGGACAAGGCTTATGATAATCATCTTACAGAATGATTACCTCTCGCCAGATCCAAGATACAGCCGTCCTGTGCACGCGACTGCCATGATCCCTCAAGTCTGAGGATTACTCCCGTACTATCGGAACCGGGGAAAATCAATCACACCGACCAAGCCTCCAAGGCTTCCATATGATGATCCCCGCGAGTCAGTCCAGTCGGCTCGACCCCAGTCGACCAACCCATCAAGATCGTGTAGGCTCCCATGCCTATCGCCGATGAAACACGGCACTCATCCAATGAACACGACTCTTGACGCAAGTCTCAATAGGACTCTCGATGCCCTGTCTCGAGGTCCTCGACTTGGAACGTTTCAGACCCAACTCTTAATCAGTTGGTTTCATGACCACCATCCAATGCGTGGCCCAACTGCACGAGTTGTTATCCATGGTCTGTGGGCTTTGTTGCGATATAAGTTAAACACCATTTTAACAAATGTAAGATGAGCGCAACAAAGAAGGTACCATTGGTGACGAACACTCATCTTATTCATCACATAATAATATTACATTCACATCAAGATGTCGGATAGGTTACAAATTGCCAAACCTATTGACTTTCTGGTCACCTATTCCAACAATCTCCCACTTGACCTAAAGCCAATCACCCATTGCCCTCGAACCTCTTATTCAGATGGTGAGTATGGGCAACTTGCGACATGGGCTTAGCAAGTGGATCTGCTATGTTTTCTGCGGAGCTGACTCGGTCCAACCGAACGTCAGTCCTGCTATCCATCTCTCTAAGTAGATGGTAGCGTCTAAGAATATGCTTGGATCGTGATGAGATCTCGGTTCCTTTGCTAGCGCTATCGCCCCGTTGTTATCATGAAAGATAATTACAGGCTTAGCAATGCTAGGTACTACATCCAACCCTTGGATGTAGCTCATCAACCAAACCACTCCTTAGCAGCTTCCAAAGCCGCTATGTATTCAAAACTCTATGGTGGAGTCCGTCGTGGTAGCCTATTTGGAACCCTTCCAAGTAACCACGCCACCATTGAGCCTAAATACAAAACCATACTGAGACTTGGCATCATCGTCATCCGACTGGAAGCTAGCGTCGCTATAGCCTTCCAGTATCAACTCTCCACCACCGTAGATCAAGAACATGTCCTTAGTCCTTTTCAGGTACTTCAGGATAGTATTGACTGCACTCCAGTGATATCGGCTAGTTACGCTCAAAGCGAAAGCCACATCAGGTCTAGTGCACTGAACAACATACTGTATGCTGCCTACGACTGAAGCATAGGGGATGTCCAACATCCTTTTAAGCTCCTCATCAGTCTTAGGAGACTGCTTCTTGGATATCTTAATTCCATGCCTCATAGGAAGGAATCCTCGTTTTGAGTTCTCCATCTTGAATCTCTTCAAGACCTTCTCAATGTACGAGGACTGGGCCATTCCTAACATCCTTCTAGATCTATCCCTGTAGATCTTGATGCCAAGGATGTAGGATGCCTCGCCCATATCCTTCATGGAGAATTGCGTTGACAACCAAGCTTTAGTGGTACCTAACATCTTAGCATCATTCCCAATGAGCAAGATGTCATCCACGTAAAGCACCAGAAACGCAACTGAGCTCCCACTGATCTTCTTGTATACACAAGGATCGGACTCGTTCTTGATGAAATCATATCCCCGTATGACTTCATCAAAACGTATGTTCCAGCTTCGGGTTTAACCCCTTTTGGTGGATTTGCTAGGGTCCAAATCTTGTTTGTACCCATCGAGTCCATCTCGGATTTCATGGCCTCAAGCCACTTGTCCGAGTCGATGTCCGACATCGCTTCTCCGTACGTCTTTGGATCATTATCCAACTGACCGGTCAGGCCCAGAAATCCATACCTATCAGGTGCATGGGATACTCTGGCTGACCTACGGAGGACTGGAACAATACCAGTGGGAACCACTGGCTCAGATGTCACTGCCGCCTCATGGGGTACCTCACTTGATTCCTCAAGGAGTACGTTATCGCGTCGACTATCCGATGGAAAACCTTTTTCCAAGAACACTGCGTTTCGCTAGACAAAAACCTTTTGCTCGGAGGGATCATAGAAATAATACCCCGCAGTTTCTTTCGGATAGCCGATGAACCTGCATAAACTAGACCTCGAGTCCACTTTATCTCCCACTAATCTCTTGACATATGCGGGGCAACCCCACACTTTCAAGTATTTGTAGGAGGCAGGTGGCGTCTGGGATACCCTTTTAGATGGCGCCAAGTTCAAAACTTTGGCCGCCGTCTCAAGAGCGTATCCCCAGAAGGAAAGGGGTAGTTCGGTAAAACTCATCATGGATCGGACCATGTCCAACAAGGTCCGATTCCTCCTTTCAGACACAACATTAAGTTGCGGTGTTCCAGGAGGGGTCCACTGAGAGAGAATCCCATTCTCTTTTAGATAATCAGTAAACTCACCACTCAAATACTCTCCACCTCGGTCCGACCGAAGGGCTTTGATCTTTCGACCGGTTTGGTTCTCTACTTCAAGTCTGTAGTCCTTAAACCTTCCAAAGGCTTCAGACTTGTACCTCATCAGGTAAACATAACCATACCGTGAGTGATCATCGGTAAAGGTTATGAAGTACGAGTACCCACCTCTAGCCTGAGTATTTAGTGGGCCACAGACATCTGTATGGATCAAATCCAACAGGCCACTAGCTAGCGTACTTTGTCCAACAAAGGGTTTCTTGGTCATCTTTCCCTTTAGACAGGATTCGCAGGTCGGTAGGTTGTCCAAATCGTCTATTTCTAGACTCTTTGAGTCCACCAACCTTCTTATCCTATCTTTAGAGATATGACCCAACCTCGCATGCCATATCTGTGCGTTATTATGATCATCACGTTTTCGTTTGTGTTCTGCAGTCATAATCCAATTAGACTGTTGAAGTATGTACAGCCCGTTGACCAATGTACCAAGCAGATGAGAAATACCATCTTTGATAATGAAAAAAATCGTTTTTATTGATGGTAAATTCATATCCCTCCTTATCAAGGACCGGGATGGAAACAATATTTTTAATCATGCTAGGTACATAGAAACAGTCGTTCAGTACAATCCTAACATGACTACTAATGGCTAACTCTAGTGATCCTACGGCCTCCGCAGCAACGGCCTTGCCATCGCCTAACCTCAAGATCATCTCATCCTTGGTTAGCCTTCTGCTTCTTTGCAGTGCCTGCAAATCATTGCAGATGTGAGCACCACACCCGGTATCCAATACCCATGAAGCAGAATTAGTAATCATATTAACTTCAACCACAAACACACCTGGGTTGGAGAGGAGTTGTGTGCACTCCCTCTTCCAATGCCCTTTCCCTTGGCAATGCATGCAGACATCATTTGCCTTGGACCGTTGAGAACCACGGGTCTTCCCTTTCCCTTTGCTCGGTCCAACCGGAGCAACAGGGACGCCTGGAGCGCGAGCAGGGGCCGCAACCGTCTTCCCTTTTCCCTTCTTCCTCTTCCAGCGTCTGGCCCTCTTGCCATTCGCCTTGGAGGTCGAAGCCTCTCCTATCAATACCGCCGGCGCCGACTTGTGGGTCGTTCCCTCGTATCGGACCAGCATGTTGATCAACTCATGAATAGACTTCTCAAGTCCGTTCATGTTGTAGTCTACAACAAACGGGTCATAGGATGGAGGAAGCGACTGGAGGATCACGTCAATGTACGTGTCATTGTTAAGCCCAGCTTTAAGGTCCTCGAGTTTCTCCACTAGGGAGAGCATCTTGACCCCATGACTTTGTACAGAAGCTCCTTCAGCAAGCTTGGTGCCAAAGAATGCTTTTGTGGCGGCATATCTAATATGCCTATCCGGAACCGCATAAACCTCGTTCATGCTGAGCATTATGGCGAAGACGTTGTCCAGCCTCTCATACTGCTTCTGGATGTCGTTAGACATCGAAGACAGTATGATACTGCGTACTTTTCGGTTGTCCTCACGCCATTTCTCGAACGTCAAACGTTCTTCAGGCGTGGACCCCTCCGGTAAGTCGCTCGGTGGCGGCTCGTCCAAGACGTAGCCTTGGTTCTCGAAACCGAGGACAATCCTCAGGTTTCTCAGCCAGTCCGAGTAGTTCGTTCCGTTGAATTTGTTAGTCTCAAGAATCATATTTAACGGGTTCTTAGACATATCTACATTAATGAAAATGTAAAGTAGAAATTAGCAGATGATGGTAATATTATTGTTCAAGTTGAAGACTTGGTCTTTTAGTCTTTAACCCTCCCACTATTTATACGAAAGTCCGCCACTCTCAAGCGGAGTTTCGAGAAACCATTTCCTAGTGGTCTTGGGATCCACAAGCGTAATCTCCATGCCCCGCTTCTACGATTCACATGAAGAAGACCTTGTGGGAGATATCCAATATCATTCTCATCCAATGAGATTCCCAAGATTTTTTGCCTCACCTATTCACATGGTCCCGAGGACTCCAAGCGAACCATGTTACTCAGTGTTGGGCCCGACCCATCAACCAAATCATGCCTCAAACTGTCGCCCCCCACGACTCGTGAGACAGGGAAACAGCGAGCGCAGTCTTTTTGTTCACAACAATAGTGCAGCTTTCCCCTTGTCCAAATGTGCCACGACTCGTGAGACCACACTTGGGTAGTGGTAGCTTCCTCACCACATTGCTGTGGATGGAAGGCTCGGACAGACCAAAATACCATTTTGATCCAAGTCCGTTCTGGGCCTAATATTTAATTTGGTCCAACCAAATGAGAGTTTGTGTGTGACCGAGACCTCATCACATTATTGTGTTTTAGCATGCATAAATATCCAATATTTAAAGTGATAAATGAAAAAACGCCGCATGCATAAAACATAGCATACCCCTGTTAGGATGATCACAAGCCCAACCTATGCGACCCACTGAGCCCGCAGTGAGTCTATGGTCTGTCTAGGGTGGTCCTAAATTATTACAATAGTAATATACCCATTGTCATTCCAATGGGCCTTGTAGTGCTCTTGTTTCACGCCTTGATGCTCCTCCTTGGGGTCTCCGACTCCAATTGCTTGTTAAAATTGAAACCTCACCAATCCTATCTACTCTCATTACAACTGAAACTAATACATCGGTAATAAAGAAAACAAGCCTTAACATCATGAGGCTGAAAATACGGGAGATGATAGTCCCAAAAACAAGAGGCACGCAGGCCCCACCCAACAGAAAATAAATAAACATTCATTCATCCATACACAAGGTCTAGGGCTTTGTGATCATCCCATGTTGATTCCATCAACTCACATAACATAATTATTCCAAATAATCATGCATAAATAACCAATGGATATTCCAAATACCCAAGTGATGTCCAACATCACAAAAGCATAAATATACAAATAATATGCAAAATTCAAATTTGAAATTTAATGGACATTTTAAACCATGCATCCAATGCATGTATTAATCCCAAATTAATTAAGCAAATTTAATTCAAGGAATAATCCAATTATCCCAAAATCAAAAATGCAAAATTAACATATTTTTCAGAATATTGCGCAGAAAATACAGAAAATCGAATTTTCCGGAAAAAGTCGAAAAACGGCACAAAACGGCCCAGCCGTTGTGCTGGCCGGCCGCCCGCGCGCTGGCCCTCGGCCACCGCACGGCTGCGCACGGCCACTGCCAGCAGCGGCCACTGCGCACGGCCACTGCCGAAGCTCAGCGCGCGCAGGCGCCCGCCTGCACGCGGCCACTGCCGGCCCGACCAAATTTTTTTTTTTTTTTTTTATTTTTTTAAAACTGTTTTAGCACAATAACATTAATATTATTCTGAAAATAAGCATGCAATTTTAGATCCAATCTAACAAAATTAAGCATGCCAAAAGTCCATTAAATCCAAACAATTGAATCATCATATTATTCATATATTTATGTAATCTAACATGCCAATAAAGCCATTTAAAAGCAAGTAGATCATGCCAAACACATAGATCTATGCCCCTTACATCGAATCGGGCTCTGATACCACTTGAAGGACAAGCGGATCCGCCCGGGAGCGCGAGCAGAAGCGAGAAAAGCGAGAAATTGTGCGTAAATTTAAATCAAATTCAAAAATACGCGAATCCCAAGGGGTGTACCATTGGGTGCTCAACCGGGCGTTCGATGTAGGATGTGTAAATATTAAAACATACATTTAAGCACATAGGGCATAGATATATAAATGAAATCAATCAAAGCGTAATAAACCGTTACCTTTGATTGTTTAGCGTATGCTCCCGGCTACTTGCGTTGTTCCTTCTCCGAAATGCTCACGAAATCCAAACGTATGGATTCTCCAAAGGTGATCCACACCACACCGGAAGAAACACACGTTCTTCTTGCTAGAAAAGAACGAGTTTAGAAGGAATCGGTTTAAGAGAAGATCACTATGAATTAGTGTTGTCTTAAACTTACTTTGTTCTTCTTCTTGATTCAAAATCAAGTGAAGAACACAAGTGTGAGAGAGAGAGGGAGCACGAAATTTTGAGAGAGAGGAGAGGATTTTTTGTCTTCTCTTTTTTCTATAAAAAGATGAATAATGAATCACTTATGCTTGGTGTTGTATATTCTAATATATATACATAATTAATGTGATTATTGGAATGTGTCTAGGTTCATCCAAGGATGTCTAGATTCATTCCAATCAATCACCATCAATTCTTCAATCAAGCCTACCAAAATTTATGGTATGATCAAATCATACCAAAAGGGAAGAGCTTGATTGGAGTTGATTTGTCTCTTTCCAAAAGAGATAAGTCAACATACTACCTAGCATGAAACATGGCTGATTTTGCTTCTTCCAAGGGAGCGTGTCGGCCATGTTTGATTAAGGAAAGAAGTCCAACTTCTTCCCATTCCAAATTAGGAATTATTTCTCCTCTCGGGTATAATTTAACGGACCGGGTTTTATCGTAATCCAATTGCGACGAACCCAATATTAAATCGAATTTAATGTCCACTTAAATTATTCGCGTTGATCTTTTAATCCAATTAAAAGATCCAACGTCTCAACATCTCAACTTTCCATATTTAATCGAAAATCCAATTTACCGATTAAATGAAAGCCCGATACAATATCGGCCCGTCCATCCAATGGACTTTCCCTTAAGTAATCCAATTACGTATTTTATCCTTCCAGATTGACTCCAAGTCGATCTCTCAACCTCCTCGGTGATTTGTGTGTGACCCTTTAGGTTCACCCTCAGCTAAACTTGGGCCTGTGTCCCACAAGGGCCCGTTACCATGGGTGGCCGTCTAGCAACGGTCCATGGAACTAGAGACTAGGTGAATTGGCGTGAACATTTAGGTGCCGATTCCGTACGGGTACGATCCTTCCGTCTACCGTCTCCCGGCCTTAGTCTAGGGTATGGAATTAGGCGTCGGTTCCCATCCTTGACTAGGCATCTATGCTTAATACTCGAGACCACGTATGCTTCATTGTGTCGACACAGGAAACCATTCCCTGTTCGACCAACCACTGTGGCCACATCTTCAAACAGCATGAACGTGTCTCCGAGTGCATAGGAGATACCTCTGTCACATACTGACAGGGGACGGATCCTCTTCTTGGAATCCACCATCCTCGCTACACATTTTGACTGCACTGGACAAGGCTTATGATAATCATCTTACAGAATGATTACCTCTTGCCAGATCCAAGATACAGCCGTCCTGTGCACGCGACTGCCATGATCCCTCAAGTCTGAGGATTACTCCCGTACTATCGGAACCGGGGAAAACCAATCATACCGACCAAGCCTCCAAGGCTTCCATATGATGATCCCCGCGAGTCAGTCCAGTCGGCTCGACCCCAGTCGACCAACCCATCAAGATCGTGTAGGCGTCCCACGCCTGTCGCCGATGAAACACGGCACTCATCCAATGAACACGGACTCTTGACGCAAGTCTCAATAGGACTCTCGATGCCCTGTCTCGAGGTCCTCGACTTGGAACGTTTCAGACCCAACTCTTAATCAGTTGGTTTCATGACCACCATCCAATGCGTGGCCCAACTGCACGAGTTGTTATCCATGGTCTGTGGGTGTTGTTGCGATATAAGTTAAACTCCATTTTAACAAATGTAAGATGAGCGCAACAAAGAAGGTACCATTTGGTGACGAACACTCATCTTATTCATCACATAATAATATTACATTCACATCAAGTTATCGGATAGGTTACAAATTGCCAAACCTATTGGCTTTCTGGTCACCTATTCCAACAGCCCTTTCTCACGGCAGTTGATACATATGTCATATGCCTTCGACTGTTGCTTGGAGACAACCTTTCCCTTTCCTTTGCCCTTCCCCTCTTTGGCAATGGGAACACTCTTAGTGTTCGTAGCTGCTTTGACGGCCTTTCCCTTCCCTTTGTTCTTCTTGAATGCCCTTCTCAAGTGCGTTCATGTTGTAGTTGACGATAAATTGGTCAAAGGAGGGTGGGAGTGACTGAAGGATCACATCTATGTACGTTTCATTATCGAGACCTGCCTTTAGGTCCTCGAGCTTTTCCACCAGGGTAAGCATTTTAACCCCGTGCTCTTGTACAGAGGATCCTTCTGTCATTTTAGTTCCAAAGAACGCCTTGGTCGCGACATACCTAGTATGCCGGTCCGGGACTGCATAGCAATCCTTAAGGCGAGCCATTATGGAAGGGACGTCGTCTAGCCTTTCATATTGCTTCTGAATCTCATTGGTCATCGAAGCAAGTATGACGCTACCGACCTTTCCGGTTATCCTTATGCCATGTCTCGAACGTCTCACATTCTTCTGGCGTGGATCCTTCCGGCAAGGTCCTAGGGAGAGGCTCGTCCATGACGTAGCCTTGGTTCTCGTAATCTAGGACTATCCTGAGATTGCGCAACCAGTCGTTGTAATTTGTTCCATTGAATTTGTTTGTCTCAAGAATGGTTAAAAGTGGGTTCTTAGACATTTTTTTAAATCTACATTTAGAAAACAGCGCGCGATCAGCAGAAAATAAAAGACGGTGGTTTGATAAAAATGATTAAATGCATGGACTTTAGTCATTTAATCCTCTCACTATTTATACGAAAGCACGGTACTCTCAAACGTGATTTTCGGGAAATCCTTTCCTAGTGGGCTTGGGATCCACCGCGATTTTTCCCATACCCCGCTTTTACGATTCGCATGGAAAAGATCCTGTGGGAGGTATTCCATACTATTCTCGTTCCACGAGATTCCCAAGATTATTGCCTCACCCTTTCACATGATCCCTATGACTCCAAGCGAATCATGCTATTTGGGCGTTAGACCCAACCCAATCGACCGAGCCACAGACCCACTGGTACCCCCACGACTCGTGAGACAGGTAAAGCAGCCTATTTTTCGTTCATTGACAAGTTGCAGCTTCTTTTAAGTACAATAACGTGCCACGACTCGTGAGACCACGCTATTGACCTAAAACAGCTTCCTCACTAAACCATGGATTGGAAGGCATGGACAAACTCCTAGAGTTCATGTCCATTTTGTCCAGGGTCTAATGTTTCAACATTGGTCCAACCAGTGTGAGAGTAGTGAATGACCGAGATCTCAAAATAAATAAACATTCACACATCCATCCATAATGCGTAAATTAAACCATCCATAGCAGTTATATGATAAATAAAACCCATTCATCCATCATAATAACCACATGCAAAATTAAAGCCTAGCACGCCCCTGTTGGATGATCACGAGCCCGAATCCTATGCGATCCACTGAGCCCGCAGTGGATCTATGGTCAATCTAGGGTTGGTCCTACACTATTACATTAATAGTAACCCAATCATCATGCTGATGGGCCTTGGTCTCTTTTCTCTTTATTCACTTCATGGAAAACTCCAAGGTACCTCCCGTCTGGGCTCTCCATGTGGTCCTTCCTTCTTCTCCACCAATTACAAAAAAGGAAACCTCACTCCTAGTCTACTCTCATTACATATAAAAAATAGAAAGAAACCCCAGCGAAAACCCGGGGGGAGTACATAAGGAGGGAGGTAGAATGCCTTATTATTCCAAGGCAACTAGAAAGTGAGAAGGAGAAAGCAGTAAAAGAGGCACACAGGCCCAACAGAATTAAACCATACATTCGGTCTAGGGCTCCTAATCATCCATTTCCATCCAACACACATAATCACATGATCTAATCACATAATTACAATATATCAACAATTCATGATTTTCAATCATAATTATACAAAATAAGAAATAAATGAATATGTGCGTAACGTGTGAAAAAAATAAAACATAAATATTGGTAATAATATTTTCTCGTTTTAGGAAAACCTTTCCTCATTCTTTTAAGAAAAATAACCCCGAGATTCCAAATCCAATGTATTTTACTCCTAAAATAATGTCTTTAGAAAATTAGGCATAATTGAACCCCAAAAATGATTTTTCAGAATTAATTCAAAATTAAAACTGAAAATAATTAATAATATAAAAAAACACTACTAGGGTTTAAAAAACCCTAGCAGCACCGGCGGCCGCTGCCGGCAGCGGCCTGCCGGCGCGCGTACAGGGCAGTAGGCTCACGCAGGCACGCGCCTGGCCGGCAGCGTGCTGCGCGGCCTGGCGTTCCGGCAGGCCGTCGCGCGCGCAGGCTCCCTCGCCTCACGCGCGCGCTGGCCTACTGGCTGCCGGCCGCGCCCTTGCCCTGCGCAGTGCGCGCGCAGACGTGTACTGGGCATGCCTGCCGGGTGCGCGCGTGCAGACTCCTCCGTCTGTGTGCGCGCGCGCCTGGCGGCGCTGCCTGGTGTCCGTCCGCGTGCGGATTCTCAGGCACGTAGCCTTGCGCGCGCGGGCGCAGTCACCCTCATCTGCGTGCGCGCGCGCCTGCGCGCAGCCACCCTGGCTGCGCGCTGCCCCTGCGCGACCGGCTGGACGGGCGCGCGCAGGCTTCCCTTGCCTGCGCGCGTCTGCGCTGCCAACAGCGCGCGGCCAGCCCTCCCGGCTGGCGAGCTGCGGCGTTTCTCGTTTTTCGTTCAATTATTCCACCCCGTTAGAAAAACAGAAAAAATACCAACATTCAGAAATTCACACGAATCAAAAGCCATAATACGACATGCTTTAAAATCAAGAAAATTAAGATTTAATTAAAAACATGGCAATATCATGTTTCATGCTTAAAACGCACATAAACTCTAGGCCTATACACCGAACCGGGCTCTGATACTACTGATAGAATATGTGGATCGTCCCGGGAAATTGCGCGAATGCGGAAAGCGCGATATAAAATAAAATACAAAAATTTAAAACATGCTTTAATCAAATTAAAGAACACGCTCAAGGGGTGTACCCTTGAGATTTTCGGGTGTTCGGTGTATCTCATGAGTAAACAACATGTAAATGATCATGGAGGCCATAGGGTAGAAAATTAAAGAGGACGAAAATATTAAACGAGACCTACCCGTTGTTGTTTTCGTCTTCAACAGCTACACGCGTTGTTCCCCGTTTTGCACCGAGATCTCGTTCTTGAGACCCTCCAAATCGTGACACACGATCCACCCACGTATCTTGCACGTCATGCTAGCAACGAACAAGTGTATATTTTGGAGTGGATGAATCAACAACATGTTATTTAGTGCCTTTGGAATGTTGTTAAGTTCAACCTTTGCAAAAGGTATGAACACAAAAAGGAGAGTTTTTAAAAGAATTTTGGAGAGTTTTGAAGGGAAAAATTCATGCAAGACATGGGCATTCAAGTTATGTGAATGGTTTTGTGTATATAGAGTATTGAATTCAAAATTCAACTTCTATAGTTAACTTCCAAAGCAACCTACATACACTCACCACTCTCTACATAACCATGCACCATTATAGCAAATAAAACCACCCACCAAACCTATAAAGGCTGGTCACATGTGCCTCACATGTGGAGGATTTTAATTCCTTCTTCACTTGCTATAAATTGATTTTTTTTTTTTTTTTCATGGAGTAGGACTACTAGTCTTGGACTTTTATTTAATCTAATTAAATTAAGTCCAAACAAAGTCCATTGGCCATTAATTAATCCAATTAATCTCAATCCAATTGAAGCCCATAAGTTTATTTTCAATTAAATAAAGATAAGTTCGAACTCTGATTAATTGATCCAATCAATTAATTAATCCAAACCCGATAAATTAATCCAATTATTTAAAGGTTCTAAGTCCAAAAATTAACTAATCCAATTAATTAATTCTTGGACCATCCATCAAATGGATTTCCCAATAAATGATCCAATCATTTATTTTTCTCGAATTAATTTAATGCAATTAAATTAATTTGCTTCTTCTAGAATTAATTCCAAATTAATTCTACCAATTCCATAGTGATTTGTGTGTGACTCTTTAGGTTCACCCTCAGCTAGACTTGGGCTTGTTTCCAAACATAATTGGTCAATTAAAGGCAATTTAATTAACTATTTTCCAATTAACCATTAATCGGAAAAACGGCCGTCACTATGGGTGGCCGTTTAGCATTGGTCCATGGCACTAGAGACTAGGTGAATGTTGGCGTTAACGTTTAGGCTTCTGAGTTCCCTACGAGTACGGTCCTTCCATCATCCGTCTCCCGGTCTAATCTAGGGCATGGAATTGGGCGTCGGTTTCCATCCTGGACTAGACAACTATGCTCAATAACTCGAGACACGTCTGCTCTATTGATCGACGTAGGAAACCATTCCCTATTCGACCAATCGTTGTGGCCATAGACTTAAAGAGCTTAAACCATCTCAGAGTGCATAGGAGACTCGGCTGTCATATATTGATAGGTGACGGATCCTATCTTGGAATCCACCGTCCTCAATATATATTCCGACTACACTGGATAAAGCTTATGATGAACGTATCCCAAATACGGACATCTTTTGCCAGACCCTAGATACAACCTTCATATGCATGTGACTGCCATGATTCCTCAAGTCCGAGGACTAATCTCGTACTATCAGAGCTGGGAATTCCAGTCATACCGACCAAGCCTCCAAGGCTTCCATATGACGATTCCCGTGAGTCAGTTCAGTCAGCTAACACCCTTGTCAACTAACCCACTAATATTGCCTAGATGTCCAACGTCTGTTGCCGATGAAACACGACATTCATCCAATGAATGCAATCCTTAGTGCAAGTCTCTATAGGACCCTCGATGCCCTGTCTCGAGGTCCTCGACTTGGAACATTTCTGACCAACCCTTAGAAGTTGGTTTCATAGCTGTCATCCAATGTGCAACCCAACTACATGGGTTATCTGATTGATCGTGGGCATTTGTTGTGACGTTAAAATGCCGTTTAACGTAATCAGTAAGCACAACAAACACATAGTGCCATGGATGAATACTTACTATATTCATCAAGTCAATAAAGATTGCTAAATAGTACCCAAAACCTCCAATCCAATTGGCTTTCTGGTCACCTATTCTAACATATATAATATTACATTACATCGAGTTGTCAAATAAATTACATAAAGCCCATCTAATTGGCTTTCTGGTGACCAATGCTTTTAATCTCCCACTTGACCTTAAATCAATCGCCTATTGACCTCAAGCCCATCTTATCCAAATGCTGAGTATGAGCAATTTGCAACACTGGTTTAGTCAGTGGATCTACTGTATTTTTTGCCAAGCTGACTCGATCCATCCAAACGTCACCTCTGCTAAATATGGTAGCGTCTAAGAATATGCTTGGATCGGTGATGAGATCTCGGTTGTTTGCTTGTGCTATCGCCTTGTTGTTATCTCAGAAGATAACTACCGGCTCAACAATACTAGACACTTCACCAAACTCTTGGATGTAGTTATTCATCCACACCGCCTCTTTAGTGGCCTCCTAAGCCGCTATGTATTCAGACTCTGTGGTGGAATCCACTGTGGTAGCCTGCTTGGAACTTTTCTAAGCAACCACACCACCATTTAGTTTGAATACAAAACCTGATTGGGACTTGGCATTGTCATCATCTGACTAGTAGCTAGCATTGCTGTAGCCTTCCAGTATTAGTTATCCACCACCATAAATCAAGAAGATATCTATAGTCCTTTTCAGGTACTTAAGAATGGTTTTGACTGCACTCCAGTGCGCCTCTCCGGCACACGCATGATATTGACTTATTACGCTCAAAGCGAAAGCCATGTTAGGTCTAGTGCACTGGACAACGTACTGAATGTTGCCCACGGCTGAAGCTGTAACATCCACAAAATTTTACACATAATTGTGGGATTAATTGATAATTATTTAAGAAAATTTTGTTAATTATTAAATAAATTACATAGATATTGGACTTTTAGTGAGTTTGTATTTGAAATTTTTTTGTAATATCTGGAACGTACTTTTCTCCTTCCTTCTATTCGTAAATGTTGAGGCTGTGGATTAAACATAATATTTTGATGATGTATCTCATTACATGATGTCTATGTAATATATTGGTGAAAATAGGAGCTATTGTATTGTGTAAAGGTGAATTTCTTATAAGATGAATTGTCATTACGGAGGGGGTGCTACAGAAGCATAGGGGATGTTCGACATCCGCTTAACCTCCTCATCAGTCTTAGGAGACTACTTATTGGACAACTTAATTCCATGCCTAATGGGAAGGAATCCTCGTTTTGAGTTTTTCATCTTAAATCTCTTCAAGACCTTCTCAATATACGAGGACTAGGTCATCCCCAACATCCTACTAGATATATCCGTATAGATCTTGATGCCAAAGATGTAGGAAGCCTCACCCATATCCTTAATAGAAAATTGAATTGACAACCTAGCTTTAGTGTTACCTAACATCTGAGCATCATTCCCAGTAAGCAAGATGTCGTCCATGTAAAGCACAATGTACGCAACTAAGCTCCTACTAACCTTCTTGTATGTACAAGGGTCAAATTCATTCTTGACGAAATCATATCCTCTTATGACTTCATCAAAACACATGTTCTAGCTTTGGGAAGCTTGTTTGAGGCCATTGATGAACCTTCGGAGATGGGAGACCTTCTGCTCTTCTCAAATAGATATGAAACCCTTCGGCAGATCTGTATAGATTTCTTCCTCAACGAAGCCGTTAAGGAAGGCCATTTTTACGTCCATCTGCCATGTTTCGTAGTCATACGATGCTGCTATAACAAACAGTATCCAAATGGACTTAGCCATTGCCACACGATTAGGTTTCCTCTAAGTTAACCCCAGGTCGTTGAGTATAACCATTCGCCATAAGCCTAGCCTTGAAGGTTGTAACCTCCTTATCAACTCCAAGTTTACGTTTGTAGATTCATTTACACCCGACGGGTTTGACGCCTTTGGGTGGATCTACTAGGGTCCAAACCTGGTTTGAACCCATTGAGTCCACTTATGGATTTCATAGCTTCAAGCCACTAATGCAAGTCAATGTTCGACATTGCTTCTTGATTGGTCAGGCCCAGAAACCCATATCTATCTGGTGGTTGGGATACTCTGGCTGACCTACGAAGGACTGGAACATCATCAGTGGGAACTGTAGGCGCAGACAACATCACTACTGTCGCATGAGATACCTGACTTGATTCCTCAATGAGTATCTCACCGCGTTGGCAATCCGATGAAGAACCCATTTCCAAGAATACTACATTCACACCAAAAAGAAGTCATGTTTTTCTTGCTAGATAAAAACGAACCTAGGAAGATGAGATCAAAAGAAGGATTTCACTATCGTATTAGTGTATCCTTCTTGATCTAGCCTTGTTCTTCAATTGATCCTAGATAAATGAAGCAACAAATATGAAGAGGGAGAGAGAGCAAGGGCGGCCGAGGGAGAGAGAGAGAGATATGTGAATTGCTTCCTCTTTTTCCTAGAAAATGATTGAATGACAATTCTATTACTTCATGATTGTATACACATGTATATATACATCATTAATGTGATTATTGGAATATGTCTAGGTTTATCCAAGGATGTCCGCATACATTCCAATCAATCCCCATTAATCTTCAATCAAGCCTACCACTTTACAAGGTACGATTAAATCATACCAAGTAAAGGAGGCTTGATTGGGGTTGAATTGTCTCTTTCATAAAGAGACAAGTCAAGCTCATCATCAAGGCCAAAGTGGCCGATTTTGTGCTTCTAGATGAAGCTAAAATCAACCATCCCATTTTAGGAGATGTCCAACTTCTCATAATTCAAAAAATGGAATTAATAACTCTATTGGGCCAAGATCTAATAGATCGGGTTTTATTGTAATCCAATTACAAACAACCCACGGATTAAATCTAATTTAATTCATGGCCCAATTAAATAATGCCCATTGATCTATTAATTCAATTAAAAGATCCAAGTCCTTAGTTTCTCCTTTAATCGATAAATACTATTTATCAATTAATCGAGGGCCGATATTATAATGAACCTTTCCATAAATAATCCTATTATTTATCATCTTTCAGAATTGACTCCAGGTCAATCCCTCTACCTCCTCGGTGATTTGTGTGTGACCCCTTAGGTTCACCCTCAGCTAGATTTGGACTCGTGTCCAACAAAAGCCCGTTACCATGGGTGGTCGTCTAGCAACGGCCCATGGCACTAGAGACTAGGTAAATGTTGGCGTGAACATTTAGACACCAATTCTGTACGGATATGGTCCTTCCATCTACCGTCTTCTGGTCTTAGCCTAGGGCATGGAATTAAGCATCTGTTCCCATCTTGGACTAGGCAGCTATGCTTAATACTCGAGACTACTTATGCCTCCTTGCATCGATGCAGGAAACCATTCCCTGGTCGATCAATCACTGTGGCCAAAGCTTTAAGCAGCATGAACGTATCTCCGAGCGCATAGGAGATACCTCTGTCACATACGGACAGGGGACAGATTCTCTTCTTGAAATCCACCGTCCTCGTCACACATGCTAGGGAGCAGCTGACTGAGGTGACTTGCGGGAACCGTCTTACGGAGGACCTTGAGTAGGGTCGGCTAGGTATGACGTGTGTTCCCGGTTCCAACGGTACAGGTCAAGTCCTTTGACTTGAGGAACTGCCGAGTTTACCTATATATCAGGTCTGTATCTTAGATATGGTGAGAGATTGCCAAGAAGCACTTGAGTAGTCATAAGCCATGTCTAGTGCAGCCCTGGTGTGCAGAGTGACAGTAATTTCCAAGAAAGGATCTGTCTCCTGTCAAAGGCATTGACAGTTGAGTCTCACGTATGCTCTGTGTCTTGTCCCTAAAATCTGTGGCCACAGTAACTGAATAGAAGGGAAGGTTTCCCTTGCGGCGTTTAGTAAGGACAGACCGACACTTAGGTCCAAAATGGGTACCTACATTTTCCGTGCCCTAGACCCTAGGTGGTGAGACCGTAGACAGAAGGACAAGTGTACTGTTAGAGCCTAAATGTCCATCACCGTATATTCATCTAGTCTCTAGTGCCATGGACCGTTGCTAGATGGCCACCCATGGTAACGGACGGATTCTAAGAATCCGACCAAGTCTAGCTGAAAGATGAACCTAAAGAGTCACACACAATCCACACACACTAACTATTTAATTTAGAATTAAATATTGGAGAAAAGGAATGATTAAACTGGATTTAATCGGGTCCTTTATTTTCTATGAGAATTAATTCCTTTTATTTGATAAAAGGGATTAATCTAATAAATTAGATTTATTAGAAAATTAATTTAATGGGCCTAGAATAAATATTTATATTTATTATATTTATTTCTTTTGGCCTTTGGAATATTTAAATAGGTTTTGAATATTTCATTAAATTAAATTAATAGTTGAGATCGAAAGGGAGAGATGGAAGGCTAGGATTAATTTGACTAGGTCAAATACTACTTTGACTAGGACTTTGACTAGGTCAAAATCCTAGTCAAAATAGTCTTCTTTAGTGTTGGAGTTTAAAGAGGATTAAACTCCTCCTCTATAAATAGTCCTAGCCCCTCACTATTTGAAGAGTGATGAAATTCCAACACACACACACACACACACACACACACACACAATTTTCGGCTCTCCCTCTCTCCCCACTTGTCCGCCCCCTCTCTCTCTCTCTCAAGAAAATATCTTTTCTTGTTCTTTTTGTTCTTGGAACAATTGAACTTAGGAGAATTAATACCGTTAATCAATAACGTGTCATTAATTCATCCTCTCCAAAAATACTTGTCCGTTCGCTAGCACGATGTGCAAGATACGTGGGTGGATTGCGTGATACTGTTTGGAGAGTCTCACATACGAGACTTGGAGCAAATCGGGGAACAACGCGAGTACCGGTTAGAAGACGAAAACGACAATCGGTAGGTTCCGATTTAAATTTTTGCCCCTGTTTATTTTTAATCCCTATGGCCTCCATGATTATTTTTGTATGCTTTTAATTCATGTGATACACTGAACACCCGGAAAACTTCAAGGGTACACCCTTTGAACGTGTTCTTTAATTAATTCAAAGCATGTTTTAATTTTTGTATTTTATTTTATACGGCGCTTCTGCATTCGCGCTATTTCCCAGGACGATCCACAATCTTTCAGCGCGACCCCAGTCGACCAACCTACTAAGATCGTATAGACATCCCACGTCTGTCGCTGATGAAACACGGCACCATCCAATGAGTACGACTCTTAGCACATGTATTAATAGGATTCTCGATACCCCATCTCGAGGTCCCCGACTTGGAATGTTTCAGACTCAATCCTTTACCAAATGGTTTCATAACCACCATCCAATGCGTGAGCCAACTGCATGAGTTGTTATCATGGTCTGTGGGCTTTGTTGTATGTGAGCAGATATCATCATACAAGAATGAGCACAACTCCTTTTTTTGGTTCTTTTTTTCGATAAATGAATATCTGTGGTGATTGTTTAGGGGTAACATGTAAACTTTGTGATATTCTTTTGACAAGGAGCAATTTCTTTCGTATATTGTTGAAAAAATTAAATTTTGTCCACTAACATTTTGTTATATATATTATAGATTAATACAAAAAATCATATAACGTACTCAATAGTTAACAGGGAATAAGTGATTTAATTTATTCGCATTTGTCTTTAATCCATTTTTAAAAATATTTGTTTTACATGACAATTTATGTAATTAATTTTATTTGTCCTGTAACATTTTTAGGGAGTTTTTTTTAGTCATTTTTTGTTATATCATAGGAATATTTTTGATCTAGTAGATGTATTATATATCTTATGAATATAATATAGAAAAAGATATTTATATGAGTAAATAAGTATACTGTGAAAGGTAATGAATATGAGGAAATATGAATAATGTGAAAAGTAGCCAATGAGAGTAAATAATAAATATATGAAATAGTATGGATTAAAAGTAAAATATTTTACATAATTATCCTTAGGAATAATATATGTAAACTAAAAGAAACATTTAGGCCATTAATACTTTTATAGATACTAGTAATAAATACGTGTGTTGCATGTAGTCCATATGATTTTCTTAATAATATTATAAATTGTGAAATGTAACAATTAAATGTAAAATATATTAATTATTTTTTAATAAAATGAAATATGTTGTCAAACGGTTGGTCAATTTGAAATTGATAGTGCTAGAAAATCAGGATAGGAAAAATTACCAAAATACCCTCGAGTTGTAAACAAATTCATGATTGTGCCATAGCGGTTATTAGGGGAAGTTATAGAAGTTGTGGGGTGATGCCAAATTACCAAGGCACCCTCATTGATTAAATCTCGGCCGCCGGATGGGAGACGGTTGAGGGGCAATATTGTAGTTTCACCCCTTGTCACTTACTATAAATAGGGGGTGAGATCCTTTGTAAAATCATGATGTTCATTTGATAGAAACTTATTTTTCTACTTTTGGAAGCAATTCGTGTGCCTTACGATGTCATTTCGAGTTACAGTGCGTAGACTAATTACCTCCCGAATCCTACACCATCAGCTTGGTGTTGTCTGTGGTAACTAGTCTAGGCATTGAAGATGAATACTCGTTCAAGAGCGAGGAGTGCGAACGTGGGGCAAGAGGGCCCCGAGAGAGGAAGGGGATGTTAGAATAGGTGACCATGTAAGCCAATCTTGGTAGAAAAATGTAACCTATGTCTAGACAATTTCAATGTGTGTTTGATAAATCATCTATGAATAAAGAAGTGAGATTCATATGGCGTTACTTTGTTTGCGTTCACTTATACATTGCTATTACATATCTGTTCGCTACGCAAACAAAGCCCACAAGGCTGAGAATCTATTTCGGGGACTGGGACTACGCTTGGAGGTAGGTCCATGAAATAAGTCTTGCCGAATCAGTTCGAAAATCTCCAAGTCAAGGAATCTTGAAAATGGGTACCGATATTCCCTCTGAGACTTGCAGTAAGCATCTGCTGTCGTGTTTCATCGACAGGTGACGAAGGTCGTCTAAGCAGTGTTAGTGGGTTAGCCTGCTAGGAAGCAGCTGACTGAGGTGACTTGCGGGAACCGTCTCACGGAGGACCTTGAGTATGGTCAGCAAGGTATGACGTGTATTCCCGATTCCAACGGTACAGGTCAAGTCCTTTGACTTGAGGAACTGCTGAGTTTACCTGTACATCAGGTTTGTATCTTAGATGGTGAGAGATTACCAAGAAGCACTTGAGTAGTCATAAGCCATGTCTAGTGCAGCTCTGGTATACAGAGTGACAGTAGTTTCCAAGAAAGGATCTGTCTCCTGTCAAAAGGCATTGACAGTTGAGTCTCACGTATGCTCTGTGTCTTGTCCCTAATATCTGTGGCCACAGTAACTGAACATAAGGGAAGGGTTCCCTTGCGGCGTTTAGTAAGGACAAACCGACACTTAGGTCCAAAATGGGTACCTGCATTTTCCGTGCCCTAGACCGTAAGTAGTGAGACCGTAGACAGAAGGAAAAGTGTACTGTTAGAGCCTAAATGTTCATCCCCGAATATTTCACCTAGTCTCTAGTGCCATGGACTGTTGCTAGATGGCCACCCATGGTAACGGACGGATTCTAGGAATCCGACCCAGTCTAGCTGAAAGATGAACCTAAAAAGTCACACACTATCCACACACATTTAGTATTTAATTTGGAATTAAATATTGGAGAATAGGAATGATTAAATTGGATTTAATCGGGTCCTTTATTTTCTTGGAGAATTAATTCCTTCTATTTGATAAAAGGAATTAAATTAAATAAATTAGATTTATTAAAGGGATTTATTTAATGGGCTTAAAATAAATATTTATATTTATTTGGCCTCTTGGAATATTTAAATAGGTTTTAAATATTCTGTTAAATTAAATCAATGGTTGAGATGGAAAGGAGAGATGGATGGCTAGGATTGGTTTGACTAGGACTTTGACTAGGTCAAAATCCTAGTCAAAATAGAGTTCTTAGAGTGGTATTTAAAGAGGATTGAACTCCTCCTCTATATAAACCCCTAGCCTCCTACAATTTGAGGGATGATGATTCTTGAAAACACACACAACACACACTCTCCTCTCCTCTCTCTCTCGTCCGCCCCTCTCTCTCTCACTCTCCAAGAAAATAGTTTTTTCTTGTTCTCTTGTTCTTGGAACATTAGAACTAAGGAAGATCAATCCCGTTAATTCATAACGTGTGGTTTATCTATCCTCTTCAAAAATACTTGTTCGTTGCTAGCACGACGTGCAAGAATACGTGGGTGGATCGTGTGTGACGATTTGGAGGATCTCAAGAACAAGGTCTTGGGGCAAAACGGGGAACAACGCGAGTAGCCGTTGAAGACGAAAACGACAACGAGTACGTCTCGTTTTAGTTTTTCGTCCCTTCTTTATTTTTCAACCCTATGGCCTCCATGATTGTTGTATGCTTTAATTCATGAGGTACACTGAACACCCGGGAAATTTCAAAGGCACACCCTTTCAACGTGTTCTTTATTTTAATTAAAGCATGTTTTAATTCCGCAATTTTATTTTATACCGCGGTTCCGCTTTCGCGCTATTTTTCCGGGACGATCCACAATCTTTCAGTGGTATCAGAGCCCGGTTCGGTGTATAGGCCTAGGGTTTTATGTGCGTTTTAAGCATGAAACGTGTTTTGGGATGTTTTAATTAATTCTTGATTTTCTTGATTATTAAAGCATGTTGTTTTATTGCTTTTAATTCGTGTGAATTCTGCAAAATTGGTATTTTCTGTTTTTCTTGGGAAACGGGGGTGGAAATTGAACGAAAAGACGAAAAAAAAAAACGCCGAAGCAGACCAGCCGGAGGCTAGCCGCGCGCAGGCAAGGGAAGCCTGCGCGCGGCCGCCCAGCCGGACGTGTAGGGCCGTGCGCTGCCATCCAGGCAGGCAGCGCGGCCGGGCCTCAGACAAGCCGCTGGCCTGGCGCGCGCGCAAACGGGCAGGGGAGCCCACGTGCACACGCCAGGGCCAGCGTGCAGGCAGTCTGTGCACCCGGTCGCGCGGCCAGGATGGCCGCGCGCATGCCCGCACGCAGGGCGGTGCCTCCAGGCGCGCGCGCACGCAGACGAGGGTGTTTGCGCGCGCGCGCGCGCACGGTTGCGGGCAGAGAGTCCGCGCGCGGAAGGACACAAGGCAGCGCCGCCAAACGCACGCGCACGCAGACAGAGGTGTCTGCGCGCGCGCGCCCGGCAGGCGTGCCTAGTGCAGCTTTGAAGCACTTGAATAGTCATAAGCCATGTCTAGTGCAGCTTTGGTATACAGAGTGACAGTAGTTTCCAAGAAAGGATCTGTCTCCTGTCAAAAGGCATTGACAGTTCAGTCTCACGTATGCTCTGTGTCTTGTCCTTAAAATCTGTGACCACAGTAACTGAATAGAAGGGAAGGGTTCCCTTGCGGCGTTTAGTAAGGATAGACCGACACTTATGTCCAAAATGGTACCTGCATTTTCCGTGCCCTAGACCCTAAGTAGTGAGACCGTAGACAGAAGGACAAGTGTACTGTTAGAGCCTAAATGTTCATCCCCGAATATTTCACCTAGTTTCTAGTGCCATGGACCGTTGCTAGATGGCCACCCATGGTAATGGACGGATTCTAGGAATCCGACCAAGTCTAGCTGAAAGGTGAACCTAAAGAGTCACACACTATCCACACACATTTAGTATTTAATTTGGAATTAAATATTGGAGAATAGGAATGATTAAATTGGATTTAATCGGGTCCTTTATTTTCTTGGAGAATTAATTCCTTCTATTTGATAAAAGGAATTAAATTAATAAATTAGATTTATTAAAGGGATTTATTTAATGGGCTTAAAATAAATATTTATATTTATTTGGCCTCTTGGAATATTTAAATAGGTTTTAAATATTCCATTAAATTAAATCAACGGTTGAGATGGAAAGGAGAGATGGATGGCTAGGATTGGTTTGACTAGGTCAAACGCTAGTTTGACTAGGACTTTGACTAGGTCAAAATTCTAGTCAAAATAGAGTTCTTTAGAGTTGGAGTTTAAAGAGGATTAAACTCCTCCTCTATATAAACCCCTAGCCTCCTACAATTTGAGGGATGATGATTCTTGAAAACACACACAACACACACTCTCCTCTCCTCTCTCTGTCGTCCGCCCCTCTCTCTCTCACTCTCCAAGAAAATAGTTTTTTTCTTGTTCTCTTGTTCTTGGAACATTAGAACAAAGGAAGATCAATCCCGTTAATTCATAACGTGTGGTTGATCTATCCTCTCCAAAAATACTTGTTCGTTGCTAGTACGACGTGCAAGAATACGTGGGTGGATTGTGTGTCACGATTTGGAGGATCTCAAGAATGAGGTCTTGGTGCAAAACGGGGAACAACGCGAGTAGCCGTTGAGGATGAAAACGACAATGGGTAGGTCTCGTTTTAGTTTTTCGTCCCTTCTTTATTTTTCAACCCTATGGCCTCCATGATTGTTGTATGCTTTAATTCAGGAGATACACCGAACACCCGGGAAATTTCAAAGGCAGACCCTTTGAACATGTTCGTTATTTTAATTAAAGTATGTTTTAATTCCGCAATTTTATTTTATACCGCGCTTCCGTATTCGCGCTATTTTCACGGGACGATCCACAATCTTTCAGGGGAGAGCAGAAGCAAGGCCACACCTTGGAGAATCCATCAGCACGAAGCCAAGAGGAGGAGAGGCAGGAGAGGTCGAGGCTCCACCTCCACCCCTAGTTATTCAGATAACTCACGAGGCACTTTGCCAGTTGGTGGAGGAGGCATCCGCCCAAGCCGCCGAGAGGGCCGTAACACAGTACATAGTCGGACGCGCAGTACCCCCGCGACCCCCTCGCAATCTTCGGAGAGGTGAAGACGCTCCCTTGGGTGAGCAGAGGCCCGGGGATGCCATCAAAGTCATGGACTACGGGAGGAGGTCAACAACAGGGCCACGCAGTCTAAAGATAACTTTTACCCCTCGCTTCCTCACAGGGGCATGGGCGAAGAAGATTACTTCCCCCATCCACCGCATGGGGGACATGAAGACAACTACTTTCCACCTCCTCAGGAGGAGGTGCCGCCGGTGCAAGGAGGTGGATATCACGAGAGGGGAGTCCCTCCCCACATGTATTCCCCAATCCGTTGGGGCCTCTAGGGTACCTGGGGCGACCTTTGGCAGTAGCACCTCCGCGGCGGATTCCTTTCGCCCCCCACATATTGGCAAAAGTCATCCACCCAGGGGTCAAGATCCTGAGTTTGAATGAGTATAATGGAGTAGGGGATCCTCAGGATCACTTCAACCGCTTCATGGCTAGAGCGGATTTGCTGGACATCAGCGACACAACATATTGTAAGCTATTTCGTACTACCCTCTCAGGAAAGGCAATGGCATGGTTCAACCAGCTACCTCCAGGGACTATTGAGTCGTTTGAACAACTCTCTCAGTGCTTTCTGCACCATTTCTCAATAAACATGCGGTATCCCAAGACCGCTTCATACTTGTTCACAATAGTCCAGCGGGAGAATGAGAGTTTGAGGGAATATGTGCAGTGCTTCTTAGAAGTAGTGTTAGAAGTCCCGCACGTGAATCCTGAGCTTCTGGCGAGCATCATGCCACAGAATTTGAGAAGAGGGCGGTTTAAGGAGTCGATTGCGGGAAAGCCTCCCTCGACTCAGGAAGAGTTGATGTTAAGAGCAGAGAAATACATCAGGATAGAAGAGACAATAGGAGTGCATCCAGTAAATCCCCTCAAGCGGAAGGCTGATGACGAAGAAAGAAGATTTCCGCCCAGGTTAGAGGGGGTCAGACGGGAACGTAAGCCACCGCTGCCTGGGGATTTGATTCGGTATACCCCGTTGAATGGTCCGCGAGTTCAAGTTCTCGCCGTAGCTGAACAACAATGGCTAGTGAGATTGCCCTATCCGATGAAGGACAATCCTCAGAGAATGAAATCTGACAAGTACTGCCACTTTCATAAGGATCGAGGCCACAACAGTGAGGAATGCCACCATTTGAGAAATGAAATTGAGAAGCTCATCAGGAGAGGTTACCTGAAGGAATTTGTGGGAAAGATGAAGCAAGGGCCACGGGAGGTTACCCGCGAAAGTAAGCAGAAGACACCCCATCTCGAGATGGGGGTTAAAGTGGAAGCAGACTAGGAGAGAAAAGATAACCTTCCGACCGCTGGAGTGATTGGAGTCATTTCAGGAGGACTAGCGGGCGAGGACTCCGGGCGAGCCAGGAAAGCTGCTGTGAGAGCAGCGGGGTACGTTGCTAACCATTTTGCCTACAGTGAGGTCAAGGAGATACCTTGAGCACACCCCACGCTAGAGATAGTTTTTAATGACAAAGACATAGAGGGGAGCCTTCCCTCCTATAATGATGCAATAGTCGTGGCAGCCTCAGTATCCAACTTCTGGGTGAGGAAGATCTTAATAGATAATGGAAGTTCAGCATATATCCTTTTTCACAAAGCTTTCTCTCAGATGAGAATCAATACTGTACAACTCACGCATGTCAATACCCCTTTGACCAGTTTCAGCGGATATGTAGTTGCGCTATTGGGGGAGGTCATGCTGCCTATATCCATAGGGACATACCCCAGGCGAGTGACAAAGTTTGTCAAATTTCTGGTGGTAGATGTGAAAGAAATTGTGGATCGTCCCGGGAAAAGCGCGAATGCGGAAGCGCGGTATAATTAAAATTAAATATGGAATTTAAACATGCTTTTAAATTAAAACACGTTTCAAAGGGTGTGCCTTTGAAATTTCCCGGGCGTTCGGTGTATCTCATGAACGAATAACACAAAATAAATCATGGAGGCCATAGGGTTGGAAATTAAAGAGAGGACGAAAAATTAAAACGAGACCTACCCGTTGTCGTTTTCGTCTTCAACGGCTACAAGCGTTGTTCCCCGTTTTGCACCAAGATCTCGTCTTTGAGACCCTCTAAATCGTGACACACGATCCACCCACGTATCTTGCACGTCGTGCTAGCAACGAACAAGTTTATGTTTTTGTAGTGGATGAATCAATAACACATTATTGATTAATGGTATTGATTCATCAAGTTCTTAATGTTCCAAGAACAAAAAGAACCAAGAAAATATTTCTTGGAGAGGGAGAGAGAATCGGACGAGAGAGAGGGAGAGAGAATCCGTGTGTGTGTGTTGTAGTGTGTGTTGGAGTTTCATCATCATTCAACTTGTAGGATGCTAGGGGTTTATATAGAAGAGGAGTCTAATCCTCTTTAAACTCCTCTTTCAAGAACTCTATTTTGACTAGGATTTTGACCTAGTCAAAGTCCTAGTCAAAGTAGTGTTTTGACCTAGTCAAAACAATCCTAGCCATCCATCTCTCCCATTCATCTCACCGTTGATTTAATTTAATTTAATGGAATATTTAAAACCTATTTAAATATTTCCAAGAGGCTAAAATAAATATAAATATTATTTAAGCCCATTAAATAAATCCCTTTGATAAATCTAATTTATCAATTTAATTCCTTATATCTAATAGAAGGAATTATTTCTCCAAGAAAAATAAAGGACCCGATTAAATCCAATTTAATCATTCCTTCACTCCAATATTTAATTCCTAATTAAATATCTAAATGTGTGTGGATAGTGTGTGACTCTTTAGGTTCACCTTTCAGCTAGACTTGGTCGGATTCCTAGAATCCTTCCGTTACCATGGGTGGCCATCTAGCAACGGTCCATGGCACTAGAGACTAGGTGAAAATATTCAGGGATGAACATTTAGGCTCTAACAGTACACTTGTCCTTCTGTCTTCGGTCTCATCACTTAGAGTCTAGGGCACGGATAATGCAGGTACCCATTTTGGACCTAAGTGTCGGTCTGTCCTCACTAAACGCCGCAAGGGAATCCTTCCCTTCTGTTCAGTTACTGTGGCCACAGATTTTAGGGACAAGACACAGAGCATACATGAGACTCAACTGTCAATACCTATTGGCAGGAGACAGATCCTTTCTTGGAAACTACTGTCACTTTGTACACCAGAACTGTACTAGACATGGCTTATGACTACCAAAGAGAATTCTGGCAATCTCTCACCATATCTAAGATACAGCCCTAACGTACAGGTAAACTGAGCAATTCCTCAAGTCAAAGGACTTGGCCTGTACCGTTGGAACCGGGAATACAGGTCATACCTTGCTGACCATACTCAAGGTCCTCCGTAAGACGGTTCCCGCGAGTCACCTCAGTCAGCTGCGTCCTAGCATGCTAACCCACTAACACTGCTTAGACGACCCTCGTCACCCGTCGATGAAACACGACAGCAGGTGCTTAGTGCAAGTCTCAAATGGAATCCCGGTACCCATTTTCGGGATTCCTTGACTTGGAGATTTCCGGACTGATTTGGGAAGACTGATTCCATGGACCTACCTCCAAGCGTAGTCCCAGTCCCCGAAATTGATTCTCAGTCCGTGGGCTTTGTTTGCGTAGTGAACAGATATGGAAAACAAATATAAGTGAACACAAACAAAGTGATGCCAAATGAAATTCACTTCTTTATTCATTAATGATTTATCAAACACCTGAAATTGTCTAGACATAGGTTACATATTCCTGCCAAAATTGGCTTACATGGTCACCTATTCTAACAAGATGCACCTTCTGCCTACAATGCGATCCTTGGGAGACTGAGTTTGAATCTCTTCCAGGCTGTGATATCTACCTACCACATGAAGGTAAAAATTCCCAACACCTGAAGGCGTAGGAGAAGTGTTAGGGGACATGAAGCAAGCAAGAGAATGTTATGCAAGTATATTGAAGAAGCCCGAGGAGGCCCGGAGAGAAGCCAAAAAGAGGAAAGTTGAGGAGGAAAGAATGGAGGCCTTCGAGGTGATCAAAATGGTGGAGCTCCTGGGAGATCCCAGGAAGGCGTTGAAGGTTGGAGTGCGTCATCATTGAATTTTTTGCAAGAATCTGTTGAGGCATTTGCATGGGAGTTGTCAGATATAAAAGGGATAGACCCCGAGGTCATGGTCCATAAACTTAACGTAGACCCGAAGGCAAAACCAGTAAAACAGAAAAGAAGGGCGTTCGGGGTGGAGAGGAACATGATAATTGGCGAAGAAGTTGAGAAGCTGCTTCAAGTCGATTATATTCGACCTGTATATTACCCCGAGTGGTTAGCCAATGTGGTCCTAGTTCCAAAAAGCAATGGAAAGTGGAGGATGTGTATTGATTTCACTGACCTAAATCGAGCTTGCCCCAAAGATTCATACCCCTTACCTAGGATCGATGCACTTTTTGACTCAACTTCAGGGTGTGAGCTAATGAGCTTTCTAGACGCATTTCAAGGGTATAACTAGATTCGGTTAGGACATGAGGATCAGGAAAAGACAAGTCTGAGCAAGGGACATATTGCTACAGAGTTATGCCGTTCGGTTTGAAGAAGGCGGGCGCCACATATCAGAGGTTGGTAAAATGGCATGTTCCGGGAGCAGATAGGAAAGAACATGGAATTATATATAGATGATATGTTGGTCAAGAGTCGTAGGAGGGAAGACCATGTGAAAGACCTCGCGGAATGCTTTTGCACTTTGAAGAAATATGGGATGAAGTTGAATCCCGCGAAATGCACTTTCGGAGTTCTGGGGGGGAAGTTCCTAGGGTTCGTGGTCTCGCAGAGAGGGATAGAGGCGAATCCGGAAAAAAATGAGGCTATCATGAAAATGCAACCTCCCTAGACGATAAAAGAAGTCCAGAAATTGACGGGACGGATGGCGGCACTTAATCGTTTCATCTCGAAGTCTTCAGAATGGAGACTTCCATTCTTCAAGGTATTGAGAAAGGTGGAAGGTTTTTCTTGGACGGAGCAGTGTCAGGCTGCTTTTGAGGACTTGAAGAGGTATCTTACCTCACCACCTCTGTTGACAAAGCCGAAGCTCGGGGAGACCCTATTCGTGTATCTATCCGTTTCAGAAGGGGCAGTAAGTTCGGTTCTCGTGAGAGAAGAAGGGCGCGAACACCGGCCAGTATACTATGCGAGCAAGGCCTTGCAGGGACCGGAGGAAAGATATACCTAAATAGAGAAGGTGGCCTTGGCCTTGATAACAGCAGCAAGGAAGCTGCGTCCGTACTTTTAATCGCACCCCGTGGTAGTATTGACGAACCAACCCTTGAAGAGGGCGCTAGCAGATCCCCAACAGATCTGGGAGGATGGTAAAGTGGTCAGTGGAGCTAAGCGAACATGGAATCGAATATCAACCTAGGCCTGCAATCAAGGCGCAGACGTTGGCAGATTTAATTTTCGAGTTGACAGAAGAAAAGGGCATGCAAGAAAAGAAGTATTGGAGGATGTTCGTGGACGGCTCATCCACGTCTCAAGGTAGAGGTGAGGGAATATTAATTGAGATCCCACATGGGGACATGTTGCATTATGCCATCCGGCTTGGTTTCGCTGCCTCAAATAACGAAGCAGAGTACGAAGCCCTCATCGCAGGGGGGAAGTTGGCCTTTGCGGCCGGGGCAAAGTGCGTGAGGGTGTATAGTGATTCCCAGCTAGTGGTGAGGCAAGTGAACGGGGACTTTGAGGCCAAAGGAGAGCAAATGGCCAAGTACCTAGCAAGAATTCAAACAGTGAGGAAAAAATTCGACGCGTTCACTTTAGAACAAATCCGTGGGCGGAGAATGAGGAGGTAGATCAACTTGCCAAGCTGGCCAGCTCATTGGCTCCCCTGAAAAGCAGAAGGATAACCTTGTTAAACCAAGAGTATCCTAATGTGAACGTAGACGGGAATGAAGTCTTGGCGACGAAAGAAACTTCATCAGGATGGATGGAGGAGCTAAAAGCGTATCTGAAATCTGGAGTAGTGCCCTAAGATCCTAAGGAAGCAAGGGCAATTCGTACAAGGGCAGCCATGTTCACCTTGATAGACGGGGAATTATACAAGAGAGGATTTCGCAGCCATATCTCAAGTGCGTAAGCAAAGACAAGGCAGAATATGTCCTAAGAGAAATTCACGAAGGCAGTTGTGGCAACCACTCCGGAGGGAGAGCTTTGGTGCACAAGGCTTTGCGACAGGGATACTTCTGGCAAATCATGTAGGCAGACGCCGAATACTTAGTGAAGAAATGCTGAAAGTGCCAAGAACACGCTAATGTCACTCGCGTTTCAGCAGTAGATATGCAGCCATTGCAAAGCCCTTGTCCATTCGATGAGTGGGGGATAGATATAGTGGGGAAACTCCGTCGTGAAAGATTATGTGGATCGTCCCGGGAAAAGCGCGAATGCGGAAGCGCGGTATAATGAAAAATTAAAACGGAATTTAAACATGCTTTTAAATTAAAAACACGTTTCAAAGGGTGTGCCTTTGAAATTTTTCCCGGGCATTCGGTGTATCTCATGAACGTATAACATAAAATAAATCATGGAGGCCATAGGGTTGAAAATTAAAGAGGGACGAAAATTTAAAACGAGACCTACCCGTTGTCATTTTCGTCTTCAACGGCTACACGCGTTGTTCCCCGTTTTGCACCAAGATCCCGTCTTTGAGACCCTCTAATTCGTGACACACGATCCACCCACGTATCTTGCACGTCGTGCTAGCAACGAACAAGTGTATAATTTTGGAGTGGATGAATCAATAACACATTATCAATTAATGGTATTGATTCATCAAGATTCTAATGTTCCAAGAACAAAAGAATCAAGAAAACTATTTTCTTGAGAGAGAGAGGGGCGGACGAGAGAGATGGGAGAGAGAGAGAGAAACCGTGTGTGTGTGTTGTGTGTGTGTGTTGGAGTTTCATCATCATGTAAATTGTAGGATGCTAGGGGTTTATATAGAAGAGGAGTTTAATCCTCTTTAAACTCCTCTCTTAAGAACTCTAATTTGATTAGGATTTTGACCTAGTCAAAGTCCTAGTCAAACTAGTGTTTTGACCTAGTCAAAACGATCCTAGCCATCCATCTCTCCCATTAATCTCAACCGTTGATTTAATTTAATTTAATGGAAATATTTAAAACCTATTTAAATATTTCCAAGAGGCTAAAAATAAATATAAATATTATTTAAGCCCATTAAATAAATTCTTTTGATAAATCCAATTTATCAATTTAATTCCTTCTATCAAATAGAAAGAATTATTTCTCCAAGAAAAATAAAGGTCCCGATTAAATCTAATTTAATCATTCCTTCACTCCAATATTTAATTCCAAATTAAATATTTAATTGTGTGTGGATAGTGTGTGACTCTTTAGGTTCACCATTCAGCTAGACTTGGTCGGATTCCTAGAATCCGTCCGTTACCATGGGTGGCCGTCTAGCAACGGTCCATGGCACTAGAGACTAGGTGAAATATTCAGGGATGAACATTTAGGCTCTAACAGTACGCTTGTCCTTCTGTCTTCGGTCTCATCACTTAGTGTCTAGGGCACGGATAACGCAGGCACCCATCTTGGACCTAAGTGTCGGTCTGTCCTCACTAAACGCCGCAAGGGAAACCTTCCCTTCTGTTCAGTCACTGTGGCCACAGTTTTAGGGACAAGACCTAGAGCATACATGAGACTCAACTGTCAAAACCTATTGACAGGAGACAGATCCTTTCTTGGAAACTACTGTCACTTTGCACACCAGGACTGCACTAGACATGGCTTATGACTACCAAAGAGAATTCTGGCAATCTCTCACCATATCTAAGATACAGTTCTGATGTACAGGTAAACTCAGTAATTCCTCAAGTCAAAGAACTTGACCTGTACCGTTGGAACCGGGAATACTCGTCATACCTTGCAGACCATACTCAAGGTCCTCCGTAAGACGGTTCCCACGAGTCACCTCAGTCAGCTGCGTCCTAGCAGGCTAACCCACTAACACTGCTTAGACGATCCTCGTCACCCGTCGATGAAACACGACAGCAGATGCTTAGTGCAAGTCTCAAATGGAATCCCAGTACCCATTTTCGGGATTCCTTGACTTGGAGATTTCCGGACTGATTCGGGAAGACTGATTTCATGGACCTACCTCCAAGCGTAGTCCCAGTCCCCGAAACCGAATCTCAGTCCGTGGGCTCTGTTTGCGTAGTGAACAGATATGGATAAATAGGTGCAAGTGAACACAAACAAAGTAATGCCAAATGAAAATTCACTTCTTTATTCATTAATGATTTATCAAAACACCTATAATTGTCTAGACATAGGTTACATATACCCGCCAAAATTGGCTTACATGGTCACCTATTCTAACAATCTCCCACTTGACCTTTAAAGCCAATCACCCATATGCCTAATCCCCATCTTCTCAAGATGTTGCGTATGAGCACTTTGCGACATAGGCTTTGTCAGCGGGTCTGCTGTGTTGTCTGCTGAGTTGACTCGGTCCATCCGAACGTCACCTCTTCCTACCATTTCTCTAAGAAGATGGTAGCGTCTAAGAATGTGTTTGGAACGGTGGTGAGATCTCGGTTCCTTCGCTTGCGCTATTGCACCGTTGTTATCACAGAAGATGACAACGGGCTCGGCAATGCTAGGCACCACACCCTACTCTTGGATGTAGTTTCTCATCCAAACCGCTTCCTTGGCAGCTTCTGAAGCTGCTATGTATTCAGCCTCAGCGGTGGAGTCAGCAGTGGTTGCTTGCTTGGAACTTTTCCAAGCCACTACTCCTCCGTTGCGCTTGAATACATACCCCGATTGAGACTTGGCATCATCGTCATCAGACTGGAAGCTGGCGTCGCTAAAGCCTTCCAGAATTAGTTTTCCATTGCCATAGACTAAGAACATTTCCTTAGTCCTCCTTAGGTACTTAAGGATGCCCTTAACTGCATTCCAATGTGCCTCTCCTGCACAGGACTGATATCTGCTAGTCACGCTCAAAGCGTATGCAATGTCAGGCCTGGTGCAGTGGACCGCATATTGGATGCTACCTACGGCAGAAGCATAGGGGATGACTTTCATCTTTTCAAGTTCCTCATCAGTCTGCGGGGACTGTTTCTTGGACAACTTGATCCCATGCCTCATAGGAAGGAACCCTCGTTTGGAGTTGTCCATTCGATATCTCTTTAGGACTTTCTCCATATACGAGTTTTGGGTGAGCCCTAACATCCTTTTGGATCTGTCCCTGACAATCTGGATGCCTAGGATGTAGGATGCTTCACCCAAGTCCTTCATGGAAAACTTGGTTGACAGCCATGCTTTCGTGTTTCCTAACATTCTGACGTCATTTCCAATGAGCAGAATGTCATCCACGTAAAGCACTAGGAACACTATGGAGCTCCCACTGACCTTCTTGTATACACAAGGGTCGGATTCATTTTTGATGAAGTCATAACCCCGTATTCATCAAATCGAATGTTCCAACTTCGGGAAGCTTGTTTGAGGCCATAGATGGACTTCTGGAGACGACAGACCTTCTGTTCTTCTCCAGCGACCGTGAAACCCTCCGGCTGATCCATATAGATCTCTTCTTCAACGAAGCCGTTGAGGAAGGCCGTTTTCACGTCCATCTGCCATATTTCATAGTCATACCATGCTGCTATGGCAAGCAGGATCCGAATGGATTTAGCCATGGCTACTGGCGAGTAGGTATCCTCAAAATCGACCCCGGGTCGTTGAGTGTATCCCTTAGCTACAAGCCTAGCCTTGAAGGTAGTGACCTCTCCATCAACGCCGAGTTTGCGCTTGTAGACCCACTTACAGCCCACTGGCTTAACACCTTTCGGTGGATCTACAAGTCTCCAAACTTGGTTCTCGCTCATGGAGTCCATTTCGGTTTTCATGGCCTCAAGCCATTTCCCAGAGTCGATGTCTGACATCGCTTCCCCGTATGTCTTAGGATCGTTATCCAGAAGATCGGTCGCACCTAGAAATCCATATCTCACTGGAGGTTTGGATTCTCTAGTGGACCTTCGGAGAACGGGAACGTTAGTGGTAACTGTGGGCGCTGACTGTATCGGAGCCGGCGGTTCAGGGGTCGGGGCTGGCCTGCCTTGAGGTTGTCCTTCATGCCTAGCATGTTGGACTTCTCTAGGTAGGTCAGTCCTCCTAGTGTCTATCCTGAATCCTCTAGGTGAGGTTTCCGCGACTGTTTCTGATGACTGAGTTCCATCACTTGATTCCTCAAGGATCAGCTCATCAGGTTGGATATCCTCTGGGAAGCCTTGCTCCAAGAATACTGCATTCCTTGAAACAAATACCTTTTGTTCCAAAGGGTCATAAAAGTAATAACCCGCAGTTTCTTTAGGGTATCCAACGAACCTGCATAGGCTAGACCTGGATTCTAGCTTATCTCCCACTAACCTCTTGACGTATGCGGGGCTACCCCACACTTTCAAGTAGTTGTAGGATGCAGGCTTGCCGTGCCATATCTCATATGGCGTTTGGGTCACTACACTAGTAGGCGCCAAATTCAATAACTTGGCTGCTGTTTCTAATGCATAACCCCAAAACGATAGGGGCAATTTGGTAAAACTCATCATGGAACGAACCATGTCTAACAGGGTTCGGTTCCTCCTTTCAGAGACGCCATTTAACTGTGGTGTTCCGGGAGGTGTCCATTCTGATATTATACCATGTTCCTTTAGATAATCTAGGAATTCGGCACTAAGGTATTCACCGCCTCGGTCTGACCGTAGGACTTTAATTTTGCAGTTGGTTTGATTCTCCACTTCAAGTCTGAATTCTTTAAACCTCTCAAGAGCTTCAGACTTGTACCTCATCAGGTAAACATAACCATACCGTGAATGATCATCGTTGAAGGTTATGAAGTAGGAGAACCCACCTCGGGCCTGCGTCCTTAGTGGTCCACACACGTCTGTATGGACCAAGTCCAACAGACCTGTGGCAAGCCTGCTTTGTCCTACAAAGGGCTTCTTGGTCATTTTCCCTCTTAGACAAGATTCACAAGTTGGTAGATCACTCAAGTCCCCAACCTCTAGGTTCTTTGAGTCTACCAACCTTTTCATCCTATCTTGGGATATGTGACCTAGCCTAGCGTGCCACAGACGTGCGTTCCCGTTATTATCTAATTTCCGTTTGTGTTGAGCGTTAAGAACGAAATTTGTTTGTTGCAAGATATAGAGCCCATTATGTAATGTACCAAGTAGATGAGCAATTCCACACCTCATCAAATAAAAGCAATTTTTATTGATTTTTAAACTCATAACCATTATTGTCTAACAATGGAATGGAAATGATGTTTTTAATCATACTGGGTACAAAATAAACTTGCTCTAATTCTATGCTAATGGTATCACTAATAACTAAAGTGGCGGATCCTACTGCTTCTGCCGAGATGGCCTTGCCATTTCCGAGCTTCAGGATCATGTCCCCGCTACTTAGTTTTCTGCTTCTTTTCAACACCTGCAAATCATTGCAAATGTGAGCTCCACAGCCGGTATCCAATACCCAAGAGGCAGAATTAGTGACCATGTTAACCTCAATCACAAATATACCTTGGTTTGAGAAGAGTTTGGGGCACTCTCTCTTCCAATGCCCTTTCTCACGGCAGTTGATACATATGTCATATGCCTTCGACTGTTGCTTGGAGACAACCTTTCCCTTTCCTTTGCCTTTCCCCTCTTTGGCAATGGGAACACTCTGAGTGTTCGTAGCTGCTATGACTGCCTTTCCCTTCCCTTTCTTCCTTTTCCAACGTCCGGCACCCTTGCCTTTCGTCTTGGAAGTAGAAGCACCTCCAAACAATACCGAAGGCGTGGACTTCTTAGTCGTTGCCTCGTATTGCACCAACATATTGATCAACTCATGAATACCCTTCTCAAGTGCATTCATGTTGTAGTTGACAATAAATTGATCAAAGGAGGGTGGGAGTGACTGAAGGATCACATCTATGTACGTTTCGTTATCGAGACCTGCCTTTAGGTCCTCGAGCTTTTTCACTAGGGTAAGCATTTTAACCCCTTGCTCTTGTACAGAGGATCCTTCTGTCATTTTAGTTCCAAAGAACGCCTTGGTCGCGACATACCTAGTATGCCGGTCCGGGACTGCATAGCAATCCTTAAGGCGAGCCATTATGGAAGGGACATCGTCTAGCCTTTCATATTGCTTCTGAATCTCATTGGTCATCGAAGCAAGTATGATGCTACGAACCTTCCGGTTATCCTTATGCCAAGTCTCGAACGTCTCACGTTCCTCTGGCGTGGATCTTTCCGGTAAGGTCCTAGGGAGAGGCTCGTCCATGACGTAGCCTTGGTTCTCATAATCCAGGACTATCCTGAGATTGCGCAACCAGTCGTTGTAGTTGGTTCCATTAAATTTATTTGTCTCAAGAATGGTTGAAAGTGGGTTCTTAGACATTTTAAAATCTACATGTAGAAAAACAACGCGCGATCAGCAGAAAGTAAAGACGGTGGTTTGATAAAAATAATTAAATGCTTGGTCTTTAGTCATTTAATCCTCCCACTATTTATACGAAAACACGGTACTCTCAAACGTAGTTTTCGGGAAATCCTTTCCTAGTGGGCTTGGGATCCACAGCGATTTTTCCCATACCCCGCTTTACGATTCGCATGGAAAAGATCCTGTGGGAGGTATTCCATACCATTCTCGTTCCACGAGATTCCCAAGATTATTGCCTCACCCTTTTGCATGATCCCGAGGACTCCAAGCGAATCATGCTAATTAGGCGTTAGACCCGACCCAAATCGACCGAGCCATAGACCCACTAGTACCCCCACGACTCGTGAGACAGGTAGCAGCAGCCCATTTTTCGTTCATGACATAGTGCAGCTTCTTTTAAGTACAATAACGTGCCACGACTCGTGAGACCACGCTATTGACCTAAAACAGCTTCCTCACTATGCCACGGATTGGAAGGCATGGACGAACTCCTAGAGTTCATGTCCACTTTATCTAGGGTCTAATATTTTAACATTGGTCCAACCAATGTGAGAGTAATAATGACCGAGATCTCATACTATATCCATACATTCATCCAAAAATGCATAAATGAAATTCATCCATAGCAGTTATACATGATAAATAAAACCCATTCATCCATCACAATAACCACATGCAAAATTAAAGCCTAGCACGCCCCTGTTGGATGATCACGAGCCCGAATCCTATGCGATCCACTGAGCCCGCAGTGGATCTATGGTCAATCTAGGGTTGGTCCTATACTATTACAATAATAGTAACCCAATCATCATGCTGATGGGCCTTGGTCTCTTTTTCTCTTTCTTCACTTCATGGAAAACGCCAAGGGACCTCCGGTCTGGGCTCTCCATGTGGTCTTCCTTCTTCTCCACCAATTACAAAAAATGGAAACCTCACTCCTAGTCTACTCTCATTACATATTAAAAAAATAGAAACCCAGCGAAAACCCGGGGGGAGTACATAAGGAGGAGGTAGAAAGCCTTATTATTCCAAGGCACTAGAAAGAGAGAAGGAGAAAGCAGTTAAAGAGGCACACAGGCCCAACAGAAAATTAAACCATACATTCGGTCTAGGGCTCGTGATCATCCATTTCCATCCAACACACATAATTACATGATCCAATCACATAATCATAATATTCCAACAACACATGATTTCCAATCACATCAATCCAAGATGAAAATAAATGAACATGTGCGTAACGTGTGAAAATAAAATATAAATATTGGCAATGTAAAATTTTTCGTTTTAGGAAAACCTTTCCTCATTATTTTAAGTAAAATAACCCTGGGATTCCAAATCCATTTATTTTACTCCTAAAATAATGTCTTTAGGAATTTAGGAAAAATTGAACCCAAAAAAACGAATTTTTCAGAATTAATTCAAAATTAAAACTGAAAATAAATTTAAAAAATAAAATTACACTAGGGTTTCAAAACCCTAGCCAAGGAGCCACCGGCCGCCGCCGCCTGCAGCAGTCGGCTGCCGGGCGCGCAGGGCAGCAGGCCCTGCCTGCCGCCTCTGCGCGCGCGCAGGCACCGCCTTGCCGGGCGCGCGCGCGCAGGCCCCTGCCTGTGTGCGCGCGCGCCTGGCTGGCATCAGTCTGCGCGGCCTGGCGCATCGGCAGGCCGACGCGCGCGCAGGCTCCTTTGCCTGTGCGCGCGCGCTGGCCTGCTGGCCACCGGCCGCGTCCCTGCGTCGTGCGCAGAGCGCGCGCGCAGACGCGCACTGGGCGTGCCTGCCGGGCGCGCGCGCGCAGACGCCTCCGTCTGCGTGCGCGCGCGCCTGGCGGCGCGCCTGGTGCCCGTCCGCGCGCGGGCTCCTCCGCCCGCCAGCCTTGCGCGCGCGCGCGCGCAGACACCTCTGTCTGCCCGCGCGCGCGCCTGGAGGCGTTTCCATGCGCGCACGCCCGCGCGCAGCCAACCCGGCTGCGCGCTGCCCCTGCGCGGCCGGCAGCGCGCGCGCGCGCAGGCTTCCCATGCCTGCGCGCGTCTGCCCTGCCGGCAGCGCTCGGCTGCGCGCGGGCCAGCCTTCCCGGCTGGCCGGCTGTGACGTTTTCTCGTTTTTCAGATTAATTCCCATCCCGATTCCCAAGAAAAAACAGAAAATACCAATATTCAGCAATTCACACGAATTAAAAGCAATAAAATAACATGCTTCAAGAATCAAGAAATTCAAGATTTAATTACAACATGCTATTTCACGTTTCATGCTTAAAACGCACATAAACCCTAGGCCTATACACCGAACCGGGCTCTGATACCACTGAAAGATTATGTGGATCGTCCCGGGAAAAGCGCGAATGCGGAAGCGCGGTATAATGAAAAATTAAAACGGAATTTTAAACATGCTTTTAAATTAAAAACACGTTTCAAAGGGTGTGCCTTTGAAATTTTTCCCGGGCATTCGGTGTATCTCATGAACGTATAACATAAAATAAATCATGGAGGCCATAGGGTTGAAAATTAAAGAGGGACGAAAATTTAAAACGAGACCTACCCGTTGTCGTTTTCGTCTTCAACGGCTACACGCGTTGTTCCCCGTTTTGCACCAAGATCCCGTCTTTGAGACCCTCTAATTCGTGACACACGATCCACCCACGTATCTTGCACGTCGTGCTAGCAACGAACAAGTGTATAATTTTGGAGTGGATGAATCAATAACACATTATCAATTAATGGTATTGATTCATCAAGATTCTAATGTTCCAAGAACAAAAGAATCAAGAAAACTATTTTCTTGAGAGAGAGAGGGGCGGACGAGAGAGATGGGAGAGAGAGAGAAACCGTGTGTGTGTGTTGTGTGTGTGTTGGAGTTTCATCATCATGTAAATTGTAGGATGCTAGGGGTTTATATAGAAGAGGAGTTTAATCCTCTTTAAACTCCTCTCTTAAGAACTCTAATTTGATTAGGATTTTGACCTAGTCAAAGTCCTAGTCAAACTAGTGTTTTGACCTAGTCAAAACGATCCTAGCCATCCATCTCTCCCATTAATCTCAACCGTTGATTTAATTTAATTTAATGGAAATATTTAAAACCTATTTAAATATTTCCAAGAGGCTAAAAATAAAATATAAATATTATTTAAGCCCATTAAATAAATCCTTTTGATAAATCCAATTTATCAATTTAATTCCTTCTATCAAATAGAAGGAATTATTTCTCCAAGAAAAATAAAGGTCCCGATTAAATCTAATTTAATCATTCCTTCACTCCAATATTTAATTCCAAATTAAATATTTAATTGTGTGTGGATAGTGTGTGACTCTTTAGGTTCACCATTCAGCTAGACTTGGTCGGATTCCTAGAATCCATCCGTTACCATGGGTGGCCGTCTAGCAACGGTCCATGGCACTAGAGACTAGGTGAAATATTCAGGGATGAACATTTAGGCTCTAACAGTACGCTTGTCCTTCTGTCTTCGGTCTCATCACTTAGTGTCTAGGGCACGGATAACGCAGGCACCCATCTTGGACCTAAGTGTCGGTCTGTCCTCACTAAACGCCGCAAGGGAAACCTTCCCTTCTGTTCAGTCACTGTGGCCACAGTTTTAGGGACAAGACCTAGAGCATACATGAGACTCAACTGTCAAAAACCTATTGACAGGAGACAGATCCTTTCTTGGAAACTACTGTCACTTTGCACACCAGGACTGCACTAGACATGGCTTATGACTACCAAAGAGAATTCTGGCAATCTCTCACCATATCTAAGATACAGTTCTGATGTACAGGTAAACTCAGTAATTCCTCAAGTCAAAGGACTTGACCTGTACCGTTGGAACCGGGAATACTCGTCATACCTTGCAGGACCATACTCAAGGTCCTCCGTAAGACGGTTCCCACGAGTCACCTCAGTCAGCTGCGTCCTAGCAGGCTAACCCACTAACACTGCTTAGACGATCCTCGTCACCCGTCGATGAAACACGACAGCAGATGCTTAGTGCAAGTCTCAAATGGAATCCCCGGTACCCATTTTCGGGGATTCCTTGACTTGGAGATTTCCGGACTGATTCAGGAAGACTGATTTCATGGACCTACCTCCAAGCGTAGTCCCAGTCCCCGAAACCGAATCTCAGTCCGTGGGCTCTGTTTGCGTAGTGAACAGATATGGATAAATAGGTGCAAGTGAACACAAACAAAGTAATGGCAAATGAAAATTCACTTCTTTATTCATTAATGATTTATCAAAACACCTATAATTGTCTAGACATAGGTTACATATACCCGCCAAAATTGGCTTACATGGTCACCTATTCTAACACGTCGAGCAACAGGCCAATGAGAGTACTTGCTCGTTGCAGTGGACTATTTCTCGAAGTGGGTGGAGGCAGAGGCGTTAAGCACAATCACGAAGAAAGAAGTCATAAAGTTTGTGTAGAAGAACATCATATGTCGCTTCGACATTCGAAGAGCTTTTCTGATGGATAATGGTACGCAGTTCTAGGGGACCAAATTTCGTCAGTGGTGTCAAGAGCTGAAGATAAAGCAGCATTACGATTCGGTTGCAACCCCCAGTCTAATAGACAGGCGGAGGTAACCAAACGAGTAATCCTCCAGAATTTGAAGACGAGGCTGGAAGATGCCAAAGAAAATTGGGTAGAAGAGCTTCGGGGAGTCTTATGGGCATATCGGACCACCCCACGACGAGGCACAGGAGAAACCCCATTTAGTCTGGTTTACGGGACTGAGGCTGTCATCCCGGTGGAGATTGGAGAGGAGACATTCAGGGTGAAGCGCTACGAGCCGACTAGCAATGACAGTGAAATGCGAGTCGACCTGGACTTTCTAGAAGAACTAAGGAGCAACGCGAACGTCAGGACAGAAGCGTACAAAACATTGATGGCAAGAGTTTACAATGATAGAGTCCGACATTGGGGTTTTCAAGTAGGCGACCTCGTATTGCGAAGGGCTGATGCAACAGGAAATATCGGATGGAAAATGGGAAAATGAACTTACCGCCTGATGGATTGGGCCATATCAAGTGGTTGAGATAGTGGGAAAATGAACTTACCGCCTGCAAAGGCTGGATGGAAAGGAAGTGCCGCGCACATGGAACGTGGTCAATTTAAAGAAATATTTTGCTTAGAATTTTTGTTTGAAAAGTTATATATATTTTGTTTTCAAGCACCTTTGTAACCTTCACTTATGATCATAAAATGTCGTTATTTTCGTTTTTTCAACGAGAAATTTGTCATTTAAATACTGTCTATTGCTGTCTAAGGAGGGGGATGGCCCTTCCTATTTATGTTAGTATGTTTTGTTATTCATATTTGTGTTTATTGGGAAGAGGGGGATTGCCCCTCCAGTCATTCTCTAGGATAGAGGGAGATTGCCCCTCATATTTACAACTTTCCTTAAAAGAGGGGAATTGCCCTCATATTTTGAAACATTTTCTCGAAAAAGGGGGATTGCCCTTATGCTTAAAATTGGAAGAGGGGGATTGCCCCTCACATTTTAATTCTCGCTTGAAAGGGGGGGATGACCCATCATATTCACAGACTTTCCTTAGAAAAGGGGGATTGCCCCTCATATTTTAATTCTCGCTTGAAAGGGGGGGATGGCCCCTCATATTCACAGACTGTGCTTGGAAGAGGGGGATTGCCCCTCACATTTTAATTAACTATACTGAACAAAAGAACAACACAATGAGGAGTTCTCCTGAGAAGGGGGGATCCCCTCATATCGAAATCAATAAACATAAATACTGTGAAGCATAGAGTTTATAAGAGAACCATGAAGAAATAAATTCTTCTTTATTACTTTTAAAACTAATAGTTGGAGTGGGAGAAAAGCATCCCAAGAATTCAAATTCGAGAAAAACAAGATAAGTAGTCCTAAATATTTTTTGAACCTACGAAAAAGGAAATTCGAACATAAAAATATAGTAATAAAATAATCCTAAGTCTAGATCTAGTTCTTTTCTATGGCGGAGGTGGGGATTTTGTTAGTAGGAGTTTCATCAAGCACATCATCGGCAACCTCGCTGATAGGGTGCATTTCATCTCTTATACGCGTGCTTAACTCGAATGGTTTTAAAGGTTTTCTTCACATTTCTTATCGAGTTACGCAGTTTTGAATAAAAGATCGAGATTCACCCGTTGCAAAGAAAAGGAGTTAAAAAGCCCAAATAAAGACAGAAAAGTGATCAAGAAACAAAACAGCAATGTGCAGACTTGAACAATCATTAGGGTGTGATCACGCCCTGTCCGACACCCGAGTCTGCGCGGGAAGAAAAAGAAGAGTTTTGAGCCAGCAGACTTGAACAACCTCTAAGGCGTGATCACGCCTTATCCAACATCCAGATCTGTGCGGGTTTAGAAGTTGGCACAAAAGAGGACTCTAGAGTTGGCACGGAAAGAAGACTCTTAAATTGCATAGGAAGAGGACTCTCAACTATAAATAGGAGACTAGAACACAGAGAAATATCATCTTCTCATCATCGTTTTTCTCTCTTCCTCTGAATTCATGCTTTTGTTTAGTAGCTAATTTTCTATTCCGATTCAAGGGAAACGTTAAACCCTATTGTTATGTTTTGAGGTCTTGAATTTATCTGATTTCACCAAGTATTTCTCGTCTTGATTTACTGTGAACGGAATGATTATTATTGATAGATCTGACAATTCGATTCGATATCAATTATTCTATTGCTATCTATGAGTTCAGTGATCCGTAATTGTCATGAATGAGTGGTATGACTAGCAAGCAAATTTATTATGTGCTTTGCATGATTTATTTGTAGGGACGAGAAAACTAGGTTAGATAATTGCAGCTATCTCGGTTATTTGATCTAGATTCAACTGTTTTCATTGATGCAAATGCTATTATTGATGTGATATGAACGCTATCGTGCCCAGTCTTGATATAATAAGTTTGGATTTAGATGCTTGAGTCAAATCCACTACGATAGGAAAATGGGAATTTGTTACGGCTATCCTAATGAATTCCAGAGTTGAATGCTTGGTTATGGAATTAATCCTTAGTGATCTATGATAAACATAACGATTGGTGCGACGAACCCCCTTGAATTGGACTTTTTCATCTATAATCTCATCTCTCAGTTATTTTTACTCTTGCTTTTGTTAATTTAGTTCATTATATTTAGTACTCAATTCATACCCCCTTTTTTTGGTAACTACATCTAGATCGAGAAATTAATCGATAGTTCCCTTGGGATTCGACCTGGTTCCACGACTACTACAGTTTAGAATCAATTTTTATATTTGACGGCTTCGACAACCGATCAAATTTTGGCGTCGTTGCCAGGGAACTATTTTTAGTTTCTTAGTCTAGTTTTGTGTCCTTTTTTTCCCCTTGCTAATCTTTTGTTTTGCAGGGACCTTCGTGCTTGATATAGACTAACTGTTGGTGTTGAATCTATTTCTGGGGAAATTGAAAACGAGATGGCAACAGGACAGTGGATTCCTCCCATGGTCGAGAATTATAGACAATATGGATTTCAAAGAGATTGGGATGTTCAACAAATTAACGAGGTAAACACCAATGATTTGGCAGAAAAACTCTCTAAACTAACTGTTTTTGTACACCAAATGGCTGCAGGAAAGATTCAAGGAGCAGTGGTTTGCGGGATATGCTTAGGCCATGGACATTCAACCGAAGTATGTCCATCGTGCAACAAGGAACGTGGCTAGAATGAATGCCGTAGAAGGATTTCCTGGGCAACCCCAACAGAAATATGATCCTTACTCCAATTTCTACAACCCGTGGTGGAAAGACCACCCAAACTTCAGTTATAGAGTGATGGGAGCAATCAAGGCAACAACCACAATTCTTTAACCGACCTCCACCGTACCCTGGCACACCCAATGGACGGAGGATATTGGCAAACTCCCACACAAGCCCCACCTCAAGCATCAAATTCAAGTATGAGTTTAGAGGATATTGTCAAATCCCTTGCTATTTCTACTCAACAGTTTCAAGAGAGGACGGAGGCGAGCTTTCAACATTTGGGGAAACAACTCGCGCAGTTAGCGACATCTATCAATAGGTTGGAAACTCAAACATCCGAGAAGCTACCGTCACAAAATAGAGACAAATCCAAGTGCAAATGTTCGTGCTATAACACTTCAGAGTGGGAGGAGATCCACCCAATTGAACAAACACCGGTGCAATCCAATGAAGTTGAAAAGCTCTCGAAGATACCGACGTCCAAAAAGAAAAGGTAAAGTCCGATTTAATCCCACTTTCTTCATCTAATACTTGTGATCTTCCTCCCCTATACAGGGTGACGAAATCAAAGAAGGATGAGCGTGAGATGGAAGATAATGAATACCTTCACGAAGGCATCCCCACTGAAGCTGAAAGACTTTCCCAACCACCTAAAAGATCTCTATTTGGGTATACGAGAGACATTATCTGCCATGATTTTAAAAGGACTGTTACAGAGTTGAATGAACGAAAGTTGGATGGAAGAGAAGAATTGAGAAGTTGCAAGGAGAAAACATGGAATTTCATGATCATATGATTTTGAAAAGCTATTTGAGGTTGGCACAAAGGTGTTATCTACAAATCTCGCTTGAAGCTCATCCAGGTAAGTCGAGTTCTTTTTGGTTTGGTTGTTTTGAAAGTGTTAATATTTTCCTCATGGTGTAGCAAGAATTAAAAGTCTCAACACGAAAGAATGGCCATCGATCGAAATCATTTCTTGGTGGTGATGAAGTCACAAGAATCATTGGTATTGCATTGCGTCACTTCCAACAGTTAACATATTGAAAAAAAAAAAAAGGCATTCTGTCGAGCATAACGTGTTAAAACAATTGCGCTTGTCGGGAGGCAACCCGGCGTTTTATATGCTTACTTTTGAACTTTGAGTTTTAGGATTTTTACTTTCTTACCTCCGCAGATTTGACGTTCATATAAGGCGTGGTCACGCCCCGTTGATGCCAGATGCAACACAGTGTTCATTGTCCGACAGACTTCACAGCAAGATAAGGCGTGATCATGCCTTATCCCACTGTCTCTTCTGTTGAAGCAGACGCCGAGCTCGGTGATTTTCCACTAGACGTACAGACTTGAGGTTGTTTAGGCGTGATCACGCCTAAATGAGGGATAAATCTAAATCTTCTTTCCACCAACTAGCCACAACAAAACCGCAGCCGTGGCTGCACCGCCGCTGTCGCTCCATCGCCGGTCTTCCATCCACAGCTGAGACGGACCTCGCAGGTCACCTCCACTTCACCTCTAGAGAACACAAAAACAAGGTACTCTGTTATTAAAACTCGGCCACTCAACCCCTACAATTTACCGTCGTTAGATGCATTGGGTATCCGTGTAGTATTGATGCTTTGCTTTTTAATATGCAATGGCGTTTGCCGATATCCGTATGCCTGTGTTTGTTGAGTTGATTCGTGAAATTCTATACTACTTTCGTCTTCAACAAACCGGACCCCTTTACCTCACTGCATCCCCAATGTTGTTCGTTTCGATTGCTTGGTAGAGATTTTAGAATGAGCAAAATGATTTCAATCTGGCTATGGGTTTTGGTGCATGATGAATATTTAGCCATCACAAGAGTACCGTGAGGCTTTGGTTGATTATGGTATTTTTGACCCCATCTGTGTGGCGAGAGTTGTCCAAGGACTCCTAGGTATATCACCCTAGTCGGTCCAAGGCATGTCACTTACGCCAATTTGAATGGGTATATATGCAACGTTCCTTGCTTTTAACTTTTTCTGGACGTCGGGCCACTGTGGGTACATGTTCTAAGGTTGAATTTTTTTCATTTGGAGCATGATCAATAGGGTGCATGTGAATCTAGGTGCTTGGCTTGCTTCTCAATTTCAAACTGTTGCCACTTCGACTAAGCATGTTTGCCTTAGGTCGCGTTAATTACCTCACCTTTGCGGTCAATTTGGGTGTCTTGAACTTGTCTAATCATGATTTATATTTGGCTTGCGAGGAGAGTCGTTGGATGTGGCGACTTTGCACAAAATGCACATTTTTTAATCATCACGAGGCCCCAAGTGGCATGAGCTATGTCGACTTGACCCTGAAGAACGCCCAAACCGCCGCTCACAGCCCACCGCCTGCCGCCCCATCTCGGACGCCATTGAAGGCCGTCTAACCCGTTGGAGCTCTCTGATGCGTGGCTGCACCGCAAGCTCGACGCGGCCTTGACTGCTTTGGGGGTATCTTTATACCCGCACCACCACCCCTGCCTAACCCGTTTTGCTGTCACCACCATATTTATAAGGATGCTCTCTATTTCTCTCTCTCTCTTTTTCATTCCCTTGTTATATGGGTTTTTATGTGCATACATGAGGGACAATGTATGTACTTGGTGTGGGGAGGTTTGTGCATGAGTTTGTATGGTGTTGAGTATAGGGCCTGATAATTCTTGTGATTTCTGTGCTGCTGGTATTTAGTTGAATATTTGTGTTGGGATTAAATTTTTGTGGATGAAATTTCTGGTGAAATTGCTGTTTTGGTACTGATTATATGTCATCTGAACACCATCAATTGTGCTTGAAATGAGTTGATCTTTGAATACGAAATGTGTGGGTTGTCCTGTAACTTGAACTAAATTCCTTGCATGTTTGTTTTGTGTTGTCCCTGACGCCAATAGGAATTTTGGTTTAAGTTGAGATTTAGTAGCGGAACGAACTCTAGTGGCATAAAAAAAGATTGTGTGTGAAAGATGTCCCATTGATTGCATTAGACAAACAACGTTCAAGAATCAACACTAAAACCCTTTATGTGAGCTTTTGAGCCATAAGCACTTACATTCAAATAGTTGCTTGATATATTTTCTTTCAATTGAGGCATCGGAGCTTAGTGTGTGCATTCTAGAACTTGCTTGTGTAATACATTTCGAGGTCACATTTTGCATATTGGTGTATGAAAATGATAAAGGCACTTAGGAATAGCCAATTAACCTTGAAAAGAGCCTACCGGAAACTCACCCTTTAGAAAACTCATTTTGAGCCTTGCCCTCTATGTTCTTGCGTTAAACGCATCTTCAGCCGATTATCCCTTTCTTGGTTATTGCCTGCAGAGATTTTTGAACCCTTTCAAGAGGATGATGTTAATATGGTTGCTTGTAAGTCTATGCGAAAAAGAGCTAGAGAAGTTCAAGGGGAATATGGGAGACAATGTTGCTAGACCCAAGGACAAAAAAAAATGAAAAAGGATGCAAAGGAAAAAAAAGAGAGCAAGAAAAAAAAACCGAGAATCAAAGACTTTGATGAATGAACGAATCTTTGATGAATGATGAATGGAAAAAAAAGAGAAAAAGAGGAAAAAGGATCAAAGAGGAAAGTGAAACTGAAAACAAAAAAATCATGTTCGGAAGTGTGCATACTTCAAACACTTGGATGTGGAAGAAAAAAAGCAATGGGCTGAGTAATATAAGCAACTACAACGTTGACATCAATCCTTTGAATTCATGAGCTACAGATTTGACCTCTCTTGACACACCTTGACCCCTAGCCCCATTACAACCATGTTAAACCCTTTGATTTATGCACTGATAAGCGTTTTGCAGTGGTGAGATGATTCACAAGCAAGCCTATGGCAATGGCACTCTAATGTCCAGATTTGAGTGTTGACAAAAATTCCTTAAACACTTCTTGAGTGATTTGAGAAACATCCTAGTGAGGAGTGTTAAGACTTGTTTCGTTCACGTTTGATAAAGTCAATGGATACGTGCTTGTTGTATTAATGCCATTAGCGTTTATTTCTCAATATTGCTAATCTCTTCTTAAACCTGTGAAGACATGTTGATTAAGGGATACACTTGACTAACATAAAGAGAAATTTGGGTATGGTTACTTGGATAATCCATGCTTTTTGAATCAAGAGATGCTGACGGACAAGCATGGTTTTGGTTGGGGGAATTTGATAGGTGCATTTCATCTCTATACGCATGCTTAACTCGAATGGTTTTTAAAGGTTTTCTTCACATTTCTTATCGAGTTACGCAGTTTTGAATAAAAGATCGAGATTCACCCGTTGCGAAGAAAAGGAGTTAAAAAGCCCAAATAAAGACAGAAAAGTGATCAAGAAACAAAACAACATATGTGCAGACTTGAACAATCATGTAGGGCGTGATCACGCCCTGTCCGACACCCGAGTCTGCGCAGGAAGAAAAGAAGAGTTTTGAGCCAGCAGACTTGAACAACCTCTAAGGCGTGATCACGCCTTATCCAACATCCAGATCTGTGCGGGTTTAGAAGTTGGCACAAAAGAGGACTCTAGAGTTGGCACGGAAAGAAAGACTCTTAAATTGCATGGAAGAGGACTCTCAACTATAAATAGGAGACTAGAACACAGAGAAATATCATCTTCTCATCATCCTTTTTCTCTCTTCCTCTGAATTCATGCTTTTGTTTTAGTAGCTAATTTTCTATTCCGATTCAAGGGAAACGTTAAACCCTATTGTTATGTTTTGAGGTCTTGAATTTATCTGATCTTCACCAAGTATTTCTCGTCTTGATTTACTGTGAACGGAATGATTATTAATTGATAGATCTGACAATTCGATTCGATATTAATTATTCTATTGCTATCTATGAGTTTCAGTGAATCCGTAATTGTCATGAATGAGTGGTATGAGTAGCAAGCAAATTTATTATGTGCTTTGCATGATTTATTTGTAGGGACGAGAAAAACTAGGTTAGATAATTGCAGCTATCTCGGTTATTTGATCTAGATTCAACTGTTTTCATTGATGCAAATGCTATTATTGATGTGATATGGACGCTATCGTGCCCGTCTTGATATAATAAGTTTGGATTTAGATGCTTGAGTTCAAATCCACTACGATAAGAAAACGGGAATTTGTTACGGCTATCCTAATGAATTCCAGAGTTGAATGTCTGGTTATGAATTTAATCCTTAGTGATCTATGATAAACATAACGATTGGTGCGACGAACCCTTGAATTGGACTTTTTCATCTATAATCTCATCTCTCAGTTATTTACTCTTGCTTTTGTTAATTTAGTTTCATTTATATTTTAGTACTCAATTCAACCCCCTTTTTTTGGTAACTACATCTAGATCGAGAAATTAATCGATAGTTCCCTTGGATTCGACCTGGTTCCACGACTACTACAGTTTAGAATCAGTTTTTATATTTGACGGCTTCGACAACCGACCTTCCCGCATCTTTATCTCCATCCTCGTCAGGAACCTTGATATTGGAAAACATGAAGTCTTTATCACCATAACGACCACTGTTCCTCAACGTGGAGCGACATTGCATAATCATTTGGTCATATACCTCGCTCGCCTTGCCAAGGACAGCTTGGTGGAACTCTTCAGAACCCACATACTTCTCATTGAAGTCATCCCACACACACTCCAAATAGGCCTTGTCCGCGTCTAATTTCAGGAAGGTCTTCCCCGAAGCAATCTCCCGGTTAAAACTATCCTTCCATTTAATTGCTTAGCAGAAGCAACCTTAAGCTCTCCTTGATAACGCCCCAAGCCCTTTTCTCGCATCCTCTAGAGCGTCGTTCAGTCGCTGAATCTCCTTCTCATAGTTGCTTAGCCGCATCTTCAGTTAAATTCAGCTAAGTTGAATGACCTAAGAACATAGAATACCCCTCAATTAGACACTGAACAGTTAAGAAGATGAAGCACAAATACGAAATATGAAAAAACATACCCTAGCAGCTTCACCCGTGCATAAGCCGAGTGGGAGTGCCAGGAGGGTTGCGGAGACTTGAAGCATTTTCCCTTTCGCAGGAACCGATGATGTCATAGAGAGAAATTTTCTTTCCTGCAAGAAATCAATAAGGAAGGAATGAGTAGTGTCAAAATTTTTCAAAGCCAGTAGAATGCATAAAAGATAGAATCAGGTACCAGCAGGCCCTAAAATTTTGATATCAAAAGTTGATCTAACAGCCCAACCCCAATGAAGGACAGACGAAGATCAGGGACGGGGGTCGGCACAAAGGGCGACTCCCCCCAAGGAGCCGCCAACCCCTAGGCTAGGTCCTTTACGTATAAGAATTCTTCTTTCCAGGGACCTTTCGAAGAAACACCACCCTCAAGAATTTTGCAACCCCCCCGGGGGTAGAAGTAGAAGTAGTAGTCGTTAGGAACCTTTCTGACTATGAATAGGGAGTAGGAAGGCCTCAAGGAGGGGGACAAATCAAGTTCCTCGAAGCACTGGAGGAACCCCTAAAGCATACGAGGGAGTTAGGGGTGAATTGGCTGATGCTCAAGGTAGGCAGGTGATGATCTTAAGAAGTAGAGGATGTGAAGGAGGAAGTCCCTTGTCTCCTGAGTAAGACCGAAGCGAAGAAAGAAAGTAAACCCATGAAGATCCCGATGGTTTTGTGGAGCTTGACTCCTATCGTCAACACTAGGCAGTAGAAGAGTGAACTCCGGAAGAGGCGTTGACTTTAGTCTCAAGAAGACGGAACTCTCAGGACTCACACGACTATGGCAGTTCTCAACGTCCATAACGCAATTGGCAACGGGACTTGGAGTAGGGGCTGAAGAAGGATCGGTTCTGTGTCTAGACCGGAGTCAACGAGGTCAGCTGCAAGGGGAGATAAGAGTGGAGGAGTTTCTTTTGAGCTCGACTCGAAGGAAGGACTTGGTGAAAGCGAAGGACACGTAGGGAGTCCAGGTCGCTTTCAATCACCTCATGATCGAAATCCATGATATCCGGACGAACGAGAGAGCGGAAGGAGGCAAAAAGAGAATGCCCCCCTCGATCAAGTGGTCCGGCCGAGGCCCTCTCTCGGCGCCTCACTCGTCGCCTGAGCCTGGCCGTAGGTTTTATGTCTACACTCGCCACCCCGAGGCCAAACTCTCGCCGTTTGACGAGGCGCCTCGACTTGACAAATTCTGGTCGAGGTGGAGTGCATCAGAATAACATGGTATATAGCGACCGAGCGTCGTCTTAGTCGGGGCGTAGCCCAACTGGGCACCCGTCCAACGTACTCCGAGAGTTATATCCATGTGCTGTCCGGCGCCCGTCATGCAATGCGCCTTCGACATATCTCCGGCTTCTTTTCGGTGAATACACAAAGCTTTTTCCCTGTTGGTATTCTGATGCACAAAGTATGGAATGTGTTTTTTGGAGACGGAAACAGAAAATATTTAGGAAAAGAGACGAAGAGCTTAAAATACCCGAGCCGATACGCTCGACATTTTCTTGAAGATGGAGAGATAAAAGAAAATATGGAACCAGATGAAGAATTTAAAGTGATTCAACAAGTTTATATAGAAAGCAGAAAATCCTAGCAAAGGAAGGAATAGGAAAAAGAAGAAGACCCCAACAGAAGAAGGACTCGTGCTGAGAAGAGTCCCAAAAGGAAAAGACTTTGAGCTAAAAAGGACTACTGTAAAAAATAAGAAGCAGAGTTAGAATCAATTACCCGTTAGAACTTCCAAATTTCCAGGAAATATTTGGAAGTTTGGGGGCTACTATAGTGCCAGGAAATCAGGATAGGAAAAATTACCAAAATACCATCGAGTTGTAAATAAATTCACGATTGTGCCATAGGGGTTATTAGGGGAAGTTATAGAAGTAGTGGGGTGATGCCAAATTACCAAGGCACCCTCATTGATTAAATATCGGCCGCCGGATGGAGGCGGTTTGAGGGGCAATATTGTATTTCAACGCCCTTGTCACTTACTATAAATCGGGTGTGAGATCCTTTGTAAAATCATGAGTTCATTTGATAGAAACTTATTTTTATACTTTTGGAAGCAATTCGTGTGCCTCACGACTCATCATTTTGAGTTACCGTGCGTAGACTAATTACCTCCCCGAATCCTACACCATCAGAAACATTTGTCCTAATATATAGGAAAAAACTTAAACACATTGAAAAGTCTAATTTAGATAACAATATAACGTAATGTAATTTCATTAGTTCTTTTCTCAATTTTTTTTTATTTTTTATTCTTTTATCTTATCCTTGATAAAAGTCTTCTTCTGCTTGATGGATTTTATCCCGTACTTTTTTCAAATTGTTCAAAAAAAATTCATCATTGTTTGCAATTTGTATTCAAACTATTCTTCTTTTTTCTTGTTGCGGAGTCCTCTTTTTTTCTTCTGACTTTCTTCAGTTAATATCTCCTAATGTATGCCAACCAATTTCCCTTGACGTGTTGCTTTTCTTTACTCTTAAGTGCTATTTTTGGTCCAGTCATCCGTATTGCTTTAGTTGATGTCTCCCTTTCTTTTCTTTCTTTTTTCTAATTTTTTTTGGTAGATGTTGTTCTTTTCAATATCCCTGCTATGACGTTCAGTTTGTCATTGATTACTTCTCCTTTTTGTTGACAACAATGAAAAATCAAAACTATGTAGCAGTTTGAGGCTTGTCTCTATAATATTTTTGATTGATGTTCTCCCAGGAATAATTAATAGGGTAAATACAGACACCTCCCCTGAGGTTTGACATATTACAATACTTCTCCTTGTTCTTTAAAAAATTACAAATACCCCATGAGGTTGTAAATTTTTAACCAAAGACCTGAAATTGACCATTTTGCCCTTAAATTTTTTATTAAAATTGTAGAAAAATCAGCCGAGCCAAATTGCATTATTGCTCCTTGGTGTAAAAAATTTAAGAAATTCTCTCCCTGCGCATTTGTAGTCCAAAAATTTTAAGAATTAAATAAAAAATATTTAGTGCATAAGGCATTTTTTGGGTCAGTTCACTATAAAAATATATGGAAATGGATTATTTGTTAGACGGTTACAAACCTCAGGAGGTATTTGTAATTTCTGAAATAATAAGGGGTATTTATAATTATGTCAAACCTAAGAGAGGTAGCTATAATTTACCATAATTAATATATTAAATTAGATGTTCCTTAGTTTATTTAAAAAAGAATTCATATAAAATGTTCCTCCAAATTGTTTTATAATAATGGTTTCAATAATAAGAAGTGCATGGTATAGTAAAATTAACCTATCATTGATGTCAGATATTCACCTACAAGACATCCCACATTACAGCTGTTAATTCCTCGAACATTGTAATGTGTATATTTTCAGCTTCTTGAATGCCATTCACAAGAATCTATATCAAAAAATAATAAGTATTATTTAAGGTTCAAACATATGAATTTCACTGTAGAATTTTATTTTTGGTTGAAAATATTGTTTGCATTGTACATTGGTGTGTGGTTGTACATCATCTTCATTTTTTACATCTTACTCCACCCCTACTTTTGAAATTGGATACACACATTTTTGCAGGACAAACCTTATCGAAGATTGGTGACATATAGCAATTGTTTTCCTCTACAAAAGGCTTTTTATTCTCTGTCGCCAAATACGCAAATATAATATAAATAGGATTTTCAAACAATTATTATGGTGAATCAAAAGATATCTTGGATTGAATATAAAATTGTGATATCTAAGAATTCATTATTTTTTTCTCCATTCTTTTTTTATGATGAAAGTTAATATGATATACTTATATATATTTTCATAAAATACATATTTTTACTGTATAAGACATGATAATTGTAAGTTGTATCAACCTTATCCACCAACATAATTCGACACAAAGCAAAACTATATCAATTAAAACTATATTTTATTTCTTATAGGTTTTAGAGAGAATCAAACAATACTAAAACTATTTAGTTATAAGACGGAAAATCTTGCTTCTATTAGTTCTCTCCTTCTTGATCTTGATACTCGAAAGGATTCTTTTTGCTTATGGCCCTGGTTCTCTTTGGTTTTCTTCAAATTGTTAGTAATATTTAGTTAAAGTTATTGAATATCAATTTAATGTAATCAATGTTTCAAAATTTTAAATAAAATTAATTCATCTAAAAAGACTTAATTTAATGAAGCATGTAACCTATAACATGCAAAATTACACTTTGGTCCCATAGGACTGCGGGGTCAACACTTTTGGTCCCGCGCTTCCTGAAATGACCAATTTAGTCCCAAAATGAGAATTTCAACACTTTTGGTCCCGCGCTTTCTGACAAGACCAATTTAATCCCAAAATTGAGAATTTTCGACACATTTTGATCCCACTAACGACGAGACATTTGCAAATGAAAACATACTAACCCAACCAACTCAAATTTTAAGTTCTTTCGCTGAATCTGAAATTTATATTTACACGCAAATGCAAACAAAACACAAACACAAACATCAACAATCAACACAAAACCAACCCCGACTGATCCCTCATGCAGTGTTTAAGAAAAATCCCGAATTAACTCAATTAGCCGACATGCATATAACTGTGTCTTTTGTAGTGAATCTAGAAAACTGGTCGACATGGAAAAATACACAAGCAAGAAATTCACACAAATACACTATATTAACCACATATCCAGCGTTTCTTCCACCCCCAAAAATCCTTTTCTTTGGGGGCAAAAGAAGAATCTATACTATATTATATATACTAGGTGTGACCCGTGCTATCACGGATTTAATTTAATTCTAGTTTAAAATTATATTTTATAAGTTTTTTGA